>JAUNZO010004697.1:0-53511 GCA_031894775.1 Chloris gayana | reverse complement strand
CGTGAAACCCGTCACGGTCCTGGGTGACCTCCACCAACTGCTCCTCCAGCTCGGCGATCCGTGCGTGAGACCTGCGGATCTCCCGGCAGTCCACATGGAAGCGGTTCTTCCAAGCAGCTATCCGACGGTCCCGACTCGCACCTGCGCCTGCTCACGAACATGCTTCCTAACCCGCGGCATCGATGACACGTGCAGCCCGAGTGTCCTCCTCCTCATGAACACGCTTCCTAACCCGCGGCATCGACATATGTAGGGAACATGTTTAAATTGGTTAAACACTTCTTCCCACGAAAAAGAAAACGAAACGACAGCCTATCAAAGTACTACGAGACTAACTAACCCTATTCCCAGCTTTTCATTATTGCACTCAATATGACATGATGCATGCTCGACGAGACTAACTATACGAACTATAGAACACGAAACTACAACGGATAGTTAGTAACTACCCAAATCCCAAACGTCGAACAGTTAGGAAAAATCTAACTATTCTACATCCTTATAGGGCTCCGCACTCTCTCGTACTCGAAACGTGTTAAGTTTTGAAAACGAGCTTGCGAACAATGTACTTGTTGCCCCTGAACTGCTCCGATACCAGCTGTGACATCCCTTCCGGGACACCCAGGAGTTGGTACAGGGGGACACTCGACGAAGCGAGTTACAACAGTTCATCATCTCATACAAGCCATAATATATACATCATGGTATAATACAACCAGGTTTCCGAAATACAAACATTGTGCAGCGAAAACTTAATACAATACCGAAGTGTAAAACACTAGGCGTCCGACAGCGGAACTTATTCTTTTTACAACAAAAGACTATTAGGACGACTAACGTGATGTACTGAGCCCGTCGTACATCACGATCCTCATCCTTCACGACGTCGGGATCCATTCCCACTGGAGGGAACCACCCTCGGGCACCTTGCTCCTCCTCCGGAAAGCTACCGTATGAGTCATGATAGTACGACTCATGTCCCGAAATCATAACGAACAAACCCCGAGTATTCTAATACTCAGCAAGACTGACCCGTCAACGAGCACGCTAAGGCCGACGCCTAGTATGCAAAGGCTTTATGGCTGTGGAGTTAACTCAACTTGCAAAAACAATACTAAAAGTGGATCCTTACTTTCACGTTTTAGCTCAAAATTAAGTTATTAGAAACCAATGTTTGCAGCCTACAACTACTGCAATCAAGTTTGCAAGAAAAGATTATCTCCGACCAATAGCTCTTCCTCCTCTTTCCTTCGTCTTTTACTTGATTAACTATGATGCGACATATCAAAAAAAAAAAAAACTACGATGCGACGAGCTAAACAAGCGGTGCTTCATTACTGCGAGGGACAGCGATTCAAATCGATTTTATACCAGCTGGCAAAACCCGACTACATGACATATAAGCACCCTACTGGTCGTATACGACAACCTTTCCCGCCAACACCTGGCAGAAGATTAGCCGTTTCCAAACTCCCCGGGAATATGGCGACCCCACGACTTCATCCGTGGGCGACCCATTTCCCTCCCGTGAGACTCCGATCTCACTAACAACCAACAAAAGAGAGTTGGCTACGACACATCCCTGGGGTGGTAGGGTACATCAGCTTGCTAGGCCCATTACACCAGCATGTAGTACGGTACGTTCAAACTTGTTCAACTAAGCCGACAACGGTACGGTCCTTGACCGACACGAGACGGGGCTACCACCTTGCAAGACCTCGACCCCGTTGTCATATACTTGCCTTATGGGTATACGAGATGATAAAGGAATGGATGCGCAGAGACATGGTAACAAATTAATGAAGATAAAGATGATGAAGATAGTCAACGGACCGGTTCCTGACCGGTGCGGAATAGCGAAGATTCCGTATACCGGTATGGAAACAAGGCGGATATTAAGACCGGCGTACGATGACTTAAGGAGCAAGTTAAGGAGTGATTTGTAGTCTGTTAGGACTCCGAATCAATAAAGAAAGTTAGAGATAGAATTCCCATATATGTAATCCGTGTAATTGACTAGGACTCTGCATGTAACCCTAACTCCCCGGATATATAAGGCGGAGCGGGGACCCCCGAAAACTCTCTAAGATCTTGCAATTAGCAAATCGCTAAAGGCAATACATAACATACAGGACGTAGGGTATTACTCTCGATCCGAGGGCTCGAACCATTCTAAAATTGCGTGTTCCTGTGTGTTCGTGTGTTGCACCATCGAATTCCACACTCGTGAGGGACCGGGTAGTTCTAGTGCCGAGTTTAATACTCGACATTTGGCGCGCCGAGGAAGGGGTCCCGGCGAGTTCCCGGCGAGTTCGATGGCCTCTTCGTTCGTCGTCGACTTCGAGCCCGGCTTCAAGATCCGCTTCGGGTCCCTCGACTTTGAAGCTGATTCCGCCGGAAAATTGTTTTTGACGAATCCGACTCGTTGCCGGGCCGCAGCTTACGAAGCGCGATCACCTACCACGGTTGGCACCTCGGCTTAGAACTTAGCGGATCCGACGCAGCTTTAGCGCGAACAATCGGACCGCTCGCGTCTCGAACCGGCGCCGGTGCTGTGACGATAAGCCGTTCTACCGAGCTTGGTAATGACTTCGAGGAAGGATTTCTAGCCCTCTTCCAAGTATTCATGACGGGCCCGGTTCTTCAAGAACTTACTCCCGAGGAAGCCGCTGCTGAAGCGATCGGGATGGATATGAACGACCTCCGCAACCTTCGGCCGCGAATCGGCGCGCAAACGTTGGCGGCACTAGTCGGGCGGGAGGAAGCGCTCCTACGACTGCTCCCCACGCTATCTGGACCGTTACCGAGGCGGTCCGGAGACCCGGAAGAAACCTCCCCGGGATATAATAGTCGACGGGGATATCGCAGCGGAAGACGCCATCGATCTTCCAGCGAGCATTGGATTTAAGCTCCATGGAAGTAGAGATGAATGGCGCTCGAGTCTTCACATCACCAGTCCATAATATTGTGGGAGTGAAGCAAATTCTCGAGACAATACCGGAAGAAGTCTTCAATGCCACGCCGGGATTACAACGCGCATTGAATTTGGTAGACGCGGCAGCTCTACAAACAAATCAGCTCGTCCATGATCGAGCGGAATCTTCTAGTCGCTCGCGGTCCCACTCGGAGCGGCCGGCAAGAGCCCGGTGCTGAAGGAGCTTCTTCCGGTGGAAGGATTGGACCCCGACACACCCCAATCGCGGATGCGCATGAGCGGGCTCCGGATCAAGATTTGCGCGTACCACTCAATGGTAATCGTGACATTCGAAACGTGCCGATCGACCGCCATGCGGAGAGGGCGGAAGAACGCAGAAGACAGGAAGAAGATGAGAGGCGACGGACTGGTCATGTTGATGATCGTCCACGGGATCTTGCCCCGCCACGCCGCGTTTGAACAATTCGCCACGTCGTGGGCCGGCTGCTCGGCGCCGCCCACGGCGGAAACCATCCACGCAATGATCATCAAGGGCATAGTAATAGGCATGCTCATCGGGATGAACGACCCGGAAGGGATGATCATCGTGACACTAGAGATCGAAGAGGACGAGACAACCGGGACAGAGACGTCGAACCCGACGCGCCGATAATGATCGTCAAGCGGCACCTCCGCCCCGCCTCCATCGCAACATGAGGAACCGGCGAACAATGATCGTCAAGCGGCGCATCCGCCTCCGCCTCCTTCACATCACGCGGAGCCGGTGAATAATGATGGTCGGGGTGGTTCGGGAGATAGATATCAAGATGATCGCTATTACGACTACTCCGACGATGACGGGGATCGTAATTATCGGCATCGCCCTAGCCGTCGATCTCCGTCACCGGTCCGGACCGGTCCGGAGGATGATGAATACTCCGTGATTCCCGCTTTCACGCGGGATTTACGCATTTGCAAATACCCCGGGGATTTAAGCCTGGGGCCATTGATAAGTATGATGGCAAAGCACCTCCCGCCGAGTGGCTTCGTATGTACACCACCGCTATTCGGTCGGCGGGAGGAGATACGTTTGTGCTAGCTAATTACCTGCCGATGTGCATGGAGCGGATCGGACGCTTGTGGTTGCAATCCCTACCCGAGAGATCCATCTCTTCCTGGGGAGACCTCACCAAAAAGTTCGTGGAAAACTTCCGGGCGACTTGTGAGAAGCCGGGAATTACTTCGACCTCAACGAGTCGAGCGAAGCTCGACGAGACTCTCACGGACTTCATCGGGCATTTACGCAACAAGAAGGCCTTAATCCCCAATGTTCCCGATCAGCAAGTAATTGCGGCGTTTCAAGCTGGCGTCCGAAGTGAAGCATTAGTTCACAAGATTGGAAGGCGAAATCGGAACCTTACCATGACGGCGTCAGAGTGCTTCAAGATAGCGGACGATTACGCTGGCTGGTGAATCAAACATGGTCAATTTGCGCGGGAACAAAGGGAAGGAACCGAAGCATGACCAAGGCAACCGATCTGGATCCAAGAACAATAATAAGCGCAAGGCTGATCACCTTGTTGCAGCTGTTGACCGGTCTCATGGAGGAGACCGGCCGACACCTCCTAAGAGAGGTCCAAGAGAACGATTATCGTTTGAAACACTTCTAGATGGCCCTTGCATGATTCATAATGGGAATCATAAAGCTAAGGAGTGCTTCCTGTTAAGGCCGTTTGCTCGGTTTGCCTTGAAGGTTGCACCCGATCCGCCCATAGGAATCGAGAGATATGACAAGGGCAAGGATAAGGATCGCGATGACAATGAGGATGACGAAGGCTTTCAAGAACCGGCTCGAGAGGTGAACATGATCTATGGAGGCCCGGATGCATATGAGTCAAGCGAAAGCAAAAATTGGCCTTCGAGAGGTTAACGCCGTTGCTCCCGCCACTCCCGAATATCTACGGTGGTCCGAGGTACCCTCGCTTTCAGCAGGGCTGATCGTCCGAAGGTATTGCCGAAAGCTGGTAAATATCCACTCATCCTGGCCCCCATTGTTCACAAGGTGCGATTGAAGAGAACTTTCATTGATGGAGGAAGCTGCCTGGATATCTTGTTTGCTAAAACTCTGCGCGAGCTTAGCCTCTCTGTAGCTGATTTGGAGCGCAGCGTTTCGCCGTTTCATGGTATAATACCCGGGCGGAACAGCTATCCCTTGGGGCAGATTTCTCTACCGGTAACTTTTGGGACAAAGGAGAACTACAGGAGGGAGAATATTATCTTCCAGGTAGCTGACATAGAATCGGCGTATCATGCGATACTCGGAAGAGCTGGTTTTGGCAAAATTTATGGCCATCCCGAATTATCGGTACTTGATGTTGAAGATGCCTGGACCAAATGGGGTCCTGTCGTTCCGGGGTGATATCAAGACCGCTTATGCTTGTGAAGTACATAGCACGGAGCTGGCCTCTCGGGCCAATTCGGAGGATGAACGTCGAGAAATCGGAGAAGCGGCCGAAGCTGCGGAGGTACGGGCAAGATTAGAAGATGAAGTTCCGAGTCAAGAAAGTTGCAAAGGAGAAACTAATAGGCGATGCGGTGGTTTCCAAGACTGTTCGACTTGATGAGTCGGACCCCTCCAAGGTCACCCATATAGGGGCTGACTTGGGGGATAAATAGGAAAGCGCGCTCATTCTTTTCCTCCAGGAAAATAGGGATATCTTCGCATGGCAGCCTTCGACATGTCGGGTGTTCCTAGGGAGAAGATTGAGCATGCACTCGTTAGTGCGTCCTGATGCGAAGCCGGTAAAATAGAAGCTCCGGAGGTTTGCTCAAGACCGCAAGAAGGCCATCAAGAAAGAAATAACTAGGTTGTTAGCAGCTAAGTTCATTAGGGAGGTGTATCATCCAGATTGGCTCGCCAATCCCGTCCTTGTACCAAAAAAGAATACTAAAGAATTAAGAATGTGTGTCGATTATACTGATCTCAACAAAGCTTGCCCCAAAGACCCTTTCGCGCTGCCTCGGATTGACCAAGTTGTTGATTCGACCGCCGGCTGCGAGCGTCTTTGTTTCCTTGATGCCTATTCGGGGTATCATCAAATACCGCGAGAGTTGGGGATCAAATAAAGACCGCGTTTATCACCCCCTTCGGAGTGTACTTGCTACACGACTATGCCATTTGGATTAAAAAATGCCGGAGCTACATATCAGCGCGGCATACAACGCTGCTTGGATTCGCAATTGGGAAGGAACGCAGAAGCTTACGTTGATGATATAGTGGTAAAATCTCGAAAAGCGAGGATCTTCTCTCGACCCGGCGAGAGACCTTCGATAATCGCGGAATTTTTCCATGAAGCTAAACCCGGAAAGTGTGTGTTTGGAGTTCGTTCTGGGAAGTTACTTGGGTTATCTGGTGTCATGGAGAGGCATTGAAGCTAACCCGGAAAAAATCCAAACGATCGTTAACATGAAACCCCGAGCTGCTTGAAGGATGTCCGGAAGTTGACGGGCAGTATGGCGGCTCTCAGCCGTTTCATTTCAAGAGCTGGGAGTATGTGGACTTCCGTTCTTAGTTTGAGTGGACAGATGAAGCGCGAGCTGCGCTTGATCAACTCAAGGAGTATCTTAGCCACCCTCCGGTATTGGTGCCGCCGAGCCGGACAAGGTTATTCGAGTTGTATATCTCCGCAACAACCCATGTGGTGAGCACGGTTACGGCGGTCGATTGGAAGGAAGAAGGACACCTGCAATTGGTGCAACATCCGGTGTATTTTGTAAGTGAAGTTCTTACTTGAATCAAAGATACGGTATCTCCGGTTATAGAAATTAATATATGCTTGTAGTGATAACTTCTCGAAGCTTAAACATTATTTCCAAGCGCATCCCATTGAAGTTAAGACTGGGTTTGCCATTGGGGATATTGTCCGAAACCAAGAAGCAGTTGGCCAGGTTGCTAAGTGGGCTATAGAACTTGGCCAATATGAAATTACGTTTTCTTCGCGAACAGCTATCAAGGGACAGGCTTTAGCTGATTTCATAACGAGTGGTTGGAGACGCAAGTCCCACGGGAGATTCAACGTTGGAGTATTGGGAGATGTTCTTTGATGGGTCCCTGCAGCTTTCACGCGTGGGGGCTGGGGTCGTACTTCTCACCCCGCAGAAGGAACCACTCGGATATGTATTACAAATGCATTTCCGAGCCTCCAACAATACTTGCGGAATATGAAGCTTTGCTTCATGGGCTTCGAGTAGCTATGTCGTTAGGAGTCGGGCGATTGGACATATATGGTGATTCAATGTTGGTGATAAGCCAAGTTAACAAGGTGTGGGATGCTCATGATGATCATATGATCGCTTATCGTCGGGAGGTTAGGAAACTTGAAGATAAATTTGATGGTTTGCGATTTTCTCATATACTGCGCGGAAATAATTCTGCTGCGGATGAGTTAGCCGGACCGGGGTCTTCGAGACAAGCGGTTCCACCTGGTGTTTTCCTTCAAATATTGGATAAGCCGTCCATAAAGATGGAGCGCAAGTCTAATATTACAGAAATCGTGGATGGGAGGAGAAATTGGTCTTGGAGGACCGGTCGAAGAAGCGGTCTTATCGGATAAGACGGTGAATGAAATCAACGCTGAAGATATTCGGCCCCTTAATGTTATGATTATTGATTCTGAATGGCGCACTCCATACCTTGATTATCTGCGGTCCGGTAAGGCTCCGAGAAGATAAGATCGAGAAGCAAAGATTAGAGGTTTGAGCACGCAGTTATTTAATTCTCGAAGGAGAACTATATAGGCGTGGAGTTAATATTCGATGAAATGTGTATCGGTTTCGATGGCATTCAATTGCTTGAAGACGTGCACAAGGGAATTTGCGGAAATCATGCTTCTTCAAAAACACTAGTTGGGAAGGTATTCGAGACAAGGATTTTATTGGCCTACGACAACGGATGATGCGCACACGAGTGGTTAAGAATTGTCGGGGATGTCGGTTTTTTGCAAGGCAGCCTCATACTCCGGCTCATGAGTTGCGGTTGATTCCAATGACTTGTCCTTTTTCTACTTGGGGGCTGGATATAGTTGGACCTTTAAAGCGGGCGCCGGGAGGATTTACGCACATTTTTGTGGCAGTAGATAAGTTCTCCAAGTGGATTGAGGCTGAAGCGAGTTACTAGTACAACTACAGCCCGAGCGATCAAGTTTTTGCGAGAACATCTTCGTACGTTTTGGGGTCCCATACAGTATCATAACTGATAATGGGCCTCAATTCACTTCAGAGTTCTTCAAAGATTATGTTGACGAGTTTAGGAATTAAGATACAATATGCGTCGGTGAAACATCCGCAAAGCAATGGACAAGTGGAACGAGCTAATGGAATGATTTTGACCGGTCTTAAACCAAGAATTTTTGACCGATTGAAGCCATATGCAGGAAAGTGGGCTAAGGAGCTGCCTTGGGTGCTTTGGGGATTACGCACTAATGTTAGCAGAGCTACGGGGCAGTCTCCTTTTTCTTTGGTGTATGGATGCTGAAGCCATGCTACCTACGAAGTGAATATGGTATCAGCTCGGGTACAGTACTACGATGAAGAGAAATATGATGACCAACGCCAGGTTGAGCTAGTTGTTGCGGAAGAACTGAGGGACCATGCTTTAATTCAAGCTGCTAAATATCATCGGGGATTGCGGCGTTATCATGATCGCAATGTTCGAACACGGGAGTTCCACGTAGGAGATTTGGTTCTTCGGAAGATTCGAGTCTAACAAGAACAGGCATAAGTTGTCACCGATGCTGGGAAGGACCGTTTTTAGTTAAATCGGTCTCCGGACCAGGGGCTTATAGGCTTATGACCTTGGAGGAAGAAGAAATTCCAAATTCTTGGAACATTGATCAGCTTCAGTCGTTTTTATACTTAAGAATATTTCTTGTACAACTTTTCATATTATAATAAAGTTATTTTGTCTAATGATAATGTGTTTGTTTTTTGTGTCTCTATATTTTAATTTTGAATTAAATTATTGAGCCAGGGGGCTGCTATGTTAAGAGCGAGTCTATGATATTTTGTTATTCTTGAATAATAAGACCAGTCATTTAGTCGGCAGATTGCTTGTGTTGAGAGCGAGTCTATTTAAATTTTAGCTTAAGACTGGTATATTCAGAAAAGGAAAATGTGTGGCATTTTTCTTATGAATACTGATTGGTAAACTGCTATGTTAAGAGCAGATCTGTGAAATCTTAAAATCTTACAATCTAGCTTTTTTGCTTATGTTACATGATCTTGTTAAAGTAAGCTATAATTATGAATTGTGATATGTGCTGATTAGAGCCGAGTTTGATCATAATTATTTTTAGCTGAAATAACCATCATGTCTTAGGTAAATAAGTTAGTAAGTATGATGGTGAAATCAGTATTTATATAGAAAAGAAAAGCAACTGGTATTTAAATAATATAAACAGCGCGATGATCAAGATGTTTGATTACAAAATCCAGATGGCCCTATTACAAAATTCACTAAGCAGGACTCGCTAGAAGTACCGGTATCACCGGTCTTAGGATTTTCTTCAGTGTATCATCTAGCGTTTCTTGAATCGAAGAAGATGCTGGCAAATCAACATCAAGATCTTCAAATGCATCTTCTACTTGTTTGCCTAGCGGCGGCTGCTGCATCCTGAGCATCTTGATCCGAGCAAAGGCCGCTGGCGCCATGTTTAGAGGGATACCCGTTGGATCAAGAGGAACATCCTCTATCAATTCCGAAACGGTACCAATGAGTGAATTTTTCAGCTCATTAAACCGGTCTTCGATAGTCTCCGGGTGGGCGCCATCCTTGATAAAATTGAAATCACAATCTTCGACCGAGTCCAAGATTGGATTATAGCGGCAATGTGTCCTCCTCCCGCAGCAGCAACCATCTTTGAATGTTCTCTCGATTCTTCTAGGGAAAGCCCGGATGGCGGACTCGAGATCTATCTCATTGGGATCAATAGTTTGACCGCCATTGAGATATTCTAGAGTGCGTCTGTACCTGCAGCAAGTTCTGAAAAAAGCAAAAAATATAAGAGAAAGATATTGTTGCAGACCGGTATCTTTAAAAGGATTTCATAAGAATGAACAAGAAAGACGGGACTTACGCCTATGCCCGATTTCTGCAGCTCCGAATCTGCCCTTGATGTTGGTATTGGATTCTCTCGGCTTGGTTTCGATCTTCAGCGGACGCTGAATCTCGCGATCTTTTGCTTTGAGAGCAAGTTGAGCAAATTCATGGGCGATCCTCGGAGCGCTCTCCTTGTCTGCCTGCGCTGTTTTTGCTGCTTCTAAAGCTTCAGCTAGTTCAGCCTTTAAATGAGCATTTTCAGTTTCCAGCATTTTGTTGGAGCGAAGTGCTTGAGCTAAGATACTATCTTTGGCGGTAAGCTCGCCTTCTAGTTCTCCAATTCGAGCTGCATGTTGCTCTTCGACACGAGAGCCCTCTTCAAGTGCTTCCTCTTGAGCGGCTGCCTTTTCGGAAAGGACTTCTTCAGCTTTCTTGTGAGCGGCAACAAGGCTTTCGAGTGCTGAGATAAAGAGTGGGACTGGTCGAAAAGGAGGCAACAAGGAAAAATATGGAATATATAGGAAAAATCAAAAGTATTACTCTGGATAACTTGGCGGAGCTTGATGATTTCTTGCCGACGTTCTTCCATCAACCGATGGGTATTTTGCAGATTGGCCTCCCTTCTCTGCAGGTCTTTTTCCCTGGATTTCGGATCGGCGGTCCGAGATTCCAGTTCAACCAATCGCTCTTGATTGGTACATAGCTCTTCCTCCAGGCGAGCGATTATAGCGAGTCTTGGCTTCGAACTTTTCGGGAGAACCTAAAAGAAAAAAAAAAAGAAGAGTGAGCTGTTGCGAGTGAATGTTCCAGCTCCACTAGAACTGTCCACCTCCACATCTCCGACTACCATTTTGGCCGGTTTGGGTTCTCCGGGAGACTTGCGTGTTGTCCTGGGCCGGCGAGGAATTTCTTCCACCCGGACTGGTCCCGGTGAGAGCTCTGGAGGAATTTGAAACAAAGTAGCTTGGGGAGGAGGGTTGCCGGAAGATGAGCTTTCAACATTGGTAACTTGCTCTTCAGCTTCTATGCTTGAGGCGGCGGGGAGTTCCTTTACGGGTGCCGCACTTTGAGTTTCTATGCTTGATGCGGCGGGAGCGGTAGTGGAAGCACTACCGGTCAGAGATGAGGCGGGAGCGGTAGTAGAAGCACTACCGGTCGGAGATGCGCCGGGAGTAGTAGTAGAAACACCACCGGTTGGAGCTGTGGTGGAAGCTTTATTTCTTAAAAAACTAGCTATGCTAGCTTGGAAGTTAGAAGGGATCCTGTGAAGAAGAGCAAGTGTAATAAGACTAGGGTAAAGACAATTCGAGAAAAGAGCTAGTAATATAAGAGACTTACGAGGAAGCTTTCTTGAAGCCAGTGGAGGTCTTGATCTTCTTGGGGGGACCTTGGGTGTCCCCACCACTTCTTTCTGCGAGTCCTTTTTCCGCTTGGATTGACTTGCGGCATTGGGACTGTTTCTCCGAGCATCACTAGGACCGGTCCGGTTGCCATATCGGGACCTCTTGGGGACTTTGGATAAGGGGTCGGTCAAGGAAGGAGTTCCTTGAGATTTTCCTAATGCAGCTTCGAAACGGCTAGAGCTGCTTGGCGATCCCTTTCGATAGCTTCTTCTTCTTTTTGTTGGTCTTCAAGTTTCGCGCCTCCGAGCGAGTATCGCCGAGTGCAGCGGAAGAAGCGATAGGTCTGCCAATGGTCAAGGAAGTAGTACATTTTCTTATACTAGGTGCTTGAACCAAGGTCCCGGATTTGGAGATTTTTGGGGCTATGTCTGGGAGGCGAGAGGGAAGGACCGGTCCGAAGGCTTTTTGGTCGGACCGGCTTGAACAACCAGGGGAGCGGTATTGTTTGCATAATCTTCTCCCCGGATATCGTTGGGGGGTAGAGGAGGGTGACTTCGTAGCTGTCCATTTTCTGTATTGGGTGGTTGGGTATGCGTAAGAGAATGACGGTAACAAATAGCAAGATTTGAAGAAAAAGAAAGAGATACTTACGGGATCGCGAGGGTTGGACGAGCTGAAGGCCGGACCCACTCTAGTGCATCCGGACAGATCTGGTTTTGGCTGGAGCATCCGCTCGATGCGGGCTTCTAACCGCTCTTTGTCCGGAAGACGGGTTCCATCCAATGGCATGGCGGTGTCTTCGTCGAAACACCATGCTCGGGTGCTCTTGCCTTTTAAGAGGTTGAACTCCTCGCACTATGAAGCTCCAAAGAAGCTGTCTCGGCGGTGACGCCTCGACATTCTTTAAATATCTAATGCAAGCCAGGAGCGAAAGAATTTCACTGTCTTCTTTAAGTTTTTCCCTAGTATCTGCGGTAGGGAAATTTTTGGCTATCTTAGCGCTGAAGGGAGGAAGTGCAGGTCGGGGATTATCACGGAAGAACCATCCATTTTTCCAATGGGCTATGCTTTTGTTCAAAGAAATAGAAAAATATTCGTCCGCACTCCGAGCATTGGATTCCTACTCCGCCAACTGCAGCTTGGCGGTCCGATGAGGGAAGTGGGCGGATTTGGAACGGATATTGGAATAACTTGAAGTGAGGGAGAACTCCAAGGAAGGCTTCGCAGAGGTGGATGAAAAAAGCAATCTGCGGGATGGAGTTAGGGTTAAGGTTCACTAACTCCCATCCGTAAAAGAAAAGAAATCCCCAAAAGAAGGAACAGCAAGGGAGATCCAGGCCACGGAGGAAAAAAGCTTTAAAGACTAATTGTTGAGAATCATCTATTCCCCATGGGATTTGGCTAGGAGAAGGGACGCTCCAATTTAGAATTGGTTGTGGAGGAAGGTAACCGTCACGAACTGCCTCATTTAGAGATGTTTCGGTGACCTTACTGTTACCTAGATCCTGAATGCCAAATGGAAGTTGATCGCGAGCAACAGATGAAGAAGAAGATGCAGGGTTGGTAGTGGATTTCTTCTTACCCATCCCGAGAGATGGAAAAAGGAAATTTGAGATTGGTTTATGCGAAAGAAGAGAGCAAAGAACAAGGGCAAATGGCGGACGCGTATAAGCTTTCGGGAATGGGTTTGACCTAGGTCGACCTTTCATTTCTTTTTATAGGCACTGGGATGGGCCCGGGGCTGGAAAGCTATTGGGCTATTTTTGAGAGGCCCGATGGATTTACTGTTAATGATTTATGTCATAACTATGCGATTATGACCTAACGGCCATAAGGATATTAAAGATCTGTTATTTGCGTTAATTATGACCTAACGGTCATAAGAGTAAGTCATCATGTTTTTTGTGAATAAAAAAGCGGTCTGAAATATGGAAGTTTTCGGATGGGAATTAAAGTAATACTGAATTTCGTAATTTAGTAGTATGAAAGAGTTAGACTTTACATAACTCGGTGATAATAGATGCCTTAGGTTGTGGGTGTTAATCATCCGGCTGATTATAGGCCTTGGAGACTCGAGTCGTGTGAGAATATGGGGAATAAACTGGTCCGATCAACCAGAAATTTTAGTTAAATGTGATATGATTGGTTAGACCGGCTCGATAAAAGTGTTCTTGGCGGAAATTGCTAAGAGGTATGTGATTTCATGAAGGATAATAAAGCATAGCCTCTCTAGAAAGACTCTTGCATTATTTGCGATTCTCAAATGATACAAGAGTCGGGGCTATACCTAATTAGGTGCACCTGATCGGTGCACCGTACTTCAGAGCGGTCCGTAGCAATCGCAGGAGTTGAAAAATAATGGAAAATTCAAGGGAGCAGTCTCTAAAGATTGCATATAAAGGAAATAACGAAGAATCAACTAGTGGACTCTTGCATTATTTGAAAGGAGTTCAAATGATCCAAGAGTCGGGGCTATACTCAATTGGGTGCACCTAGTCGGTGCACCGGAAGAAGAATATGCAATGATTACCTAATTAGGTGATATGGAGAGTGAAAACACTAATTTTTTGGGCTTTCTTAAAGCGCTTTTGAAGAAAGAAGAATGATTGCAGCAGATTAGAGTCCTTTTTAATTTTACCATGAAATAAGACCAACATGCGGAAGACTGGTCGGTCTTATTCAAGGTTAAATCAAAAATTACTCTGGGGCTGCTGTCGTATACTTGCCTTATGGGTATACAGATGATAAAGGAATGGATGCGCAGAGACATGGTAACAAATTAATGAAGATAAAGATGATGAAGATAGTCAACAGACTAGTTCCCGACCGGTCCGGAATAGCAGAAGATTCCGTATACCGGTATGGAAACAAGGCGGATATTAAGACCGGCGTACGATGACTTAAGGAGCAACTTAAGGAGTGATTTGTAGTCCGTTAGGACTCGAATCAATAAAGAAAGTTAGAGATAGAATTCCCATATATGTAATCCGTGTAATGGACTAGGACTCTGCATGTAACCCTAACTCCCCCGATATATAAGGCGGAGCGGGGACCCCCGAAAACTCTCTAAGATCTTGCAATTAGCAAATCGCTAAAGGCAATACATAACATACGGGACGTAGGGTATTACTCTCGATCCGAGGGGCCCGAACCTGTCTAAAATTGCGTGTTCCTGTGTGTTACGTGTGTTGCACTATCGAATTCCACACTCGTGAGGGACCGGGTAGTTCTAGTGCCGAGTTTAATACTCGACACCCGTCTTGCCCTTTCTCCTACATGGCCCGTCCGGTCTCAATTTCATTAACACTCGATTCAAATTAACGACAACAACATCAAACACTTAAAACCTCCATGCTTTAATATCACCTAAATCCACTACCGTTGCGACTATGAATTAAGCCTAGCTTCTATTGAGCTACCTGTACCGAGTATAACACGAATAAAAGGAAACCTATCTCATGCATCTAGGGTGTCAATCATTCCCTATTACCTAGTGCACAAACATACTTAACTACTGTGATAAAAATAAAGACTTTAAAACATAGGTAGGATGCACCGGGGCTTGCCTCGATTCACGTCGGTGTTTGCTTCCTCGGTGGTTGGGTCGACATCGATGTTCACGTCTCCTGCCTCTGCCTCGGATGGAACGTCGATCACGTCGGGACCTAGGTCGATCATCAATACATCGCGAATCAGCAACATGCGTGCATGAATGCGTATGATATGACATGCAATGCTATCATCGACATGGTCGTTAACTAACGAGTTAATATTAATTATCGATATGCAACGACACATGAAATAATGAACTATGATCACATGAAATGATGATGTTTATGCTTAATTTTGGAAAACAATTTCTACAAAAACTTTCGTCTGCAGTATCTCCTTCTTTTAAACAAATCCTTATCTTAAAATTAAATAATAATTAGCATAAAATAATAATTTCTCTTAATCAAAGAATGCAATTAATTAATACTTATGAAATTAAAATGCTCAAAATAGATATTTTAATTCATAAACAGATAGAGAATATTTTTATGAATCTAACAAAATTGGTTTCATATTTTTCTAATTTTTCTTTAATTTTCTACGAATTTTCGAAAATTAGAAAAGGTTACGTGCCACACGCGAGTTGGCCGCGAGGGTGTGGCACCGCCACGGTGGCCGGAGTTGGCCGGCGGTGGACCAAAGCTTGCCGCGAGCTTGCCTACGCGCTCTACACATCGAGGGAGTGCGGTGATGAGGATGAACTCGCATGAGCCTTGCCGGAAGTACGCCGGCGGCGAGGTGCGGGCAAGGCGAGTTCCGGCAAGGTGCGGATCTCGCCGCGGTCACCCAAAATTGGGGAAAATCATGCCGCAAGCATCTACGACACACAAGCAACAACGGCAGAGGGTCGTGGGAGCTTGGAGATGGCCGGAGATCGGTGCTCACCGTGGAGGTGTGGACGGCGCGGATGAAGCTCGAAAGGACGGCCAAATTCCGTCGGAGGCGGGGAGGAAACTCAAGGGTGAGTTGTCAAGGCCGTAGAGTAGCAAGTTGCGCACCATTAGGAAGAAGAAAAAGAAGAAATGGCTCACCACCGGTCGCGAATTTGGTGGCGCGGCGGAGGAACGGCGGTGAGGACCCGCGGAGGAGAAGCTCTTCGATGGGATGAGCTACCGCGGTTAGGCTTGATTGATGGCCATGGAGAGGTGCGGTGGGTTGTTGCGGGCGGCTGGGTGGTGTTGGTGTGGACGGAGGATGGCCGGAGCGGCTTGCCGGCGTTGGACCGAGAGGGCGCGGCAATGGTGGTGGTGGGAGAAGAACCGAGAGGGAGAGAGAGGGATAAGGCCGGGGCTTGGGCTTTATCCTAGCCGGGAATGCTCGAAGCAGGCAGCTGCGTGGAGGCGAGGTGCTGCGTGGCGGGGGCGACGTGGGATGCGCAGCCGGGAGGGAACGGCGGCGAGCGGCGCCGAGAGAGAAGGAGAGGAGAGAGACCGACGCCGGGCCCCGGTCCGGAAATTTTGCAAACAGGCCCTCGCGTTTCCGGTTAATTGCAAAACATATTTCCATGGCTCGGAAAAATTTACCAAAAATCAGGGGTGCTCGGAAAACATTTCCAATATTTTTCTTTTTGGATCAAAGTCCAAATTCAAAATATTTTTTGGAATAAAAATTCATGTTTAAATTAAAACTAAAACTTTAATCAATTCATGTAGATGTTTTTACAAAGGAAAATAATTTAGGCAAAAATTCCAGAAACCTTTTATTCTTATGTTTGACCAACAGGAAATGTCAAACACAATTTATTTTTATTTGCATTCTTTTTAAGAAATTAATTTAACTTAGGTAAAAAATGACGTTTTATGTACATTCTTGACATAAAAGTAAATGGTTTCAAAAATGTAATGTGATGCCATGTTGATTAATGACATGAAATGCTCTTTCATTTATTAGAGTTGTTACAAATGTCCGAAGAAAAAGTAGAGGCCGCAAGAGCCGAAGTGCAAAGAGCTGCCGACGCACGGGTGATAAGAGAAGTAAAGTACCCGAAGTGGCTAGCAAATGTAGTCATGGTGAAGAAGAAGAGCGGAAAGTGGAGGATGTGCATAGATTTCATAGACCTCAACAAGTCATGCCCCAAAGATGATTTCCCTCTACCAAGAATAGACAAGGTAGTCGACGCCGCCGCCGGAGCGAAATGCTATCACTCGCTGGATTGTTTCTCCGGGTATCAACAAGTCCGGGTAATGAAAGAGGACGAAGAGAAGATAAGTTCTATCATACCATTCCGAGCCTATTGCTTCGTCGGAATGCAAGAAGGCCTAAAAACTCGAGGCCCAACGTTTTGCGGAATGTCATCAAAAGTATTCGAGTCCCAAATCGGCAGTAACGTCCATGCATACGTGGACGACGTAATAGTCACAAGCGTAAGAAGAGAGGACCACACCAGCGACCTCACCAAAACCTTCGCTAACCTTAAAGCGGCGAAGCTAAAATTAAACCTAGGGAAATGCATCTTCGACGTACAAAAGGGGAAAGTTCTCGAATGTTTAGTAAACTCAAAAGGCATCGAAGCAAATCCGGATAAAGTAAAGGCTATAACAAGCATGCAGCCACCTCGCACCGAAAAGAAGTGCAGAAACTAACCGGAAGGATGGCAGCTCTCAATAGATTCATCTCCAAATCAGTAGAAAAAAGCTTACCATTCTTGAAGACACTAAAAGGGTCAGGAAGCTTCGATTGGACCGACGAGCGGCAAACAGCGTTCGAAGAGCTTAAAAAATACCTCTCGGAAATAGTCGGACTTGCAAGCCTGGAACAAGGCGAAGTGCTCTTGCTATACGTCTCGAGCAAACCACTTCGCGATCGAGTGCAACACCGGTGCAAGAAAAGAAGGCCCGAACCATAGTGGACAAAAACGAGAAAGAAAAGGAGTTATTCTAGCAATACCCTGTCTATTTCGTGACCGAAGCTCTCGCAGGGTCGAAGCTGTTTTACTCGAGAGATGGAGAAAATCTGCGACGTAGTGGTCATGGCCGCTAGAAAGTTAAGGCAATACTTCAAAGCCCACAGGATAAGAGTCCTTACAAATCAACCCCTAAACGACATTTTTGAAAATAAAGAAGCTTCGGGCAGAATCGAAAAATGGCAATGGAACTTTCCGAGCACGTCATTGATTTTGAAAGGCGAAGCACAACAAAGTCACAAGTGCTAGCGGACTTCGTCACGGATTGGACGACCCCAAGCTACACGAGCGAACGCCCGATAACAAAAAAATTTGGATAATACAATGTGAAGATGCATGGGGCTCCGCAGCGCGAGCGCCGCAGCGGTAATCACCTCGCCTTCGGAATTAAGCTAAGATACACGGTTAGATTGGAATTCCGCAACGAAGACGACAGATGCACAAACAACATAGCAGAATATGAAGCGGTCTTGTCGGGGCTGAGAAAAGTAAGGCGCTCGGTGTGAAAAGTTGCAAAGTATGGACGAGACTCAAGGGTAGTGGCCTGCCACGTGGACAAGGATTATGAAACAAGAGAGCCGGTCCTCGCAAAATACCTGCTCGAAGTCAAAAGCATGGACAAATTTTTCAACGAATTCGACGTAGAATACGTCGAAAGGAAAAACAACGAGGAGGCGGATGCACTGGCAAAAGAAGCCGCAAGAAGGCAACCATTACCCGTGGATGTTTTGTACGAAGTGATCACCCAAGCCTCTATCCGAAGCGCACAAGGCGAAGTGAAATTCAAATAGGCAATAACCTCACAAGACCGGAGGGCCCCGCTAATGGCCTTTATCGACGGCTGCTATCAACCAGAAACCAAGAAAGAAAAAGCAAGATTACAGCAAAGAACGAGAGGCTACCGGATAATACAAGGAGAGCTATACAAATCTGGAATATCGAGCCCTCTCCTCAAATGCCCGAGCGAAGAGCAGAGAAAACAACTCCTCTCCAAAATCCACTCAGGAACATGTGGCTCACACATTGGTGCCCCTCGCTGGAAAGGCGAGTTAGGCAAGGTTTCTATTGGCCCAAGCATGATTAGGGATGCTAAGGACACAATCAAAACAAGCGAAGCCTCGCCAAAAAATGTCGGGAAAGCATTTCGCGCCGTCTCAACCTTCGCAGCTAATCATGCCCGCGTGGCCTCTTCGGAAATGGGTAGTGGACATTGTAGGCCAGCTCACCACAGCGCAAGGAACTACAAGTAGGCCATAGTAGCAATGGAATACTTTATAAAATGGATCGAAGCCAAAGCCGTAACAAACATCTCGAGCACTAACAGTGAAGAAATTCCTCCGGCAAAACGTCATATGCAGATTCGGAGTACCAAGCGAGATTGTCATGGACAATGCAAAGAACTTCTATAACGAACTACTTAGAGAATACTGCCACAACCTAGGCACGAAAATGGACTTCGTCTCCGTATACCACCCTCGATCGAACGGAGCGAGTAGAAAAGGCCAACTCGGTAATCTTCAAAGCAATGAAGAAAGTTCTACTAAACAAAAAGAAGGGCAAGTGGGCGGAGGAGCTACTAGCAATAGTATGGTCGCATGATACAACCGAATCCCGAACCACGGGCTTCACCCCCTTTCACCTGCTATTCGAAGAAGAAGCCATGACACCAGAGGAGATCAAGAACAAAAGCGCAAGATCAGCAGCCGAGCAAAGTGAACAAGGCGAGGCCGTATCGAAAGACATGATGGAAATAGACAAAATCGAAGCAACAAAGAGCTTTGAGAGGTATCAACAGGAAACCAGAAAATGGAGAGACAAAAAAGTGATACCAAGAGCTTACAACTTGGGAGACCTATTCCTAATAAGAACCCAAAGGACAGAGGCGAAGGGAAAGCTTGAACCCAAATGGGAGGGTCCTTTCATCATGGCAAAGGTGGGCAATCGAGGATCATACAGTCTAAAAACAATGGACGGTGAAGAGCTGCAGCACTCTTAGAATGCGGACAACCTCGTGCATGTATTACATTTGAATAGAATTTGTAAAATTGCGGATTCACACTATAAGCGAAGCGGTGACAAGGAACCCAAAAGCCCGTACTCTTTTCCTCACAGGGAAGCCCCAAAAGGGGCGCGAGATTTTTAATGAGGCGGCATGTGTAATAGCAGCTAAAAATAATATAAAGCTGTACTTCCCCAACGTATGAAGCAAAATAGAGTCGAAACGACTTCCAAAAGAAAAGGAAGCTCGAGCATTCGACATCGAGGCATCACCTCGATCAATAGTCGTACTCCGTCGGGCATAAGCAATACACCCCGGAGTACTGGCTAGAGTTAACTCCGATAGGCATAAACAAAACCCCTAGAGTTAGCAAGCAAAGCGTTTCGCTCGCCGAGCGGACACAAAATACCCTAGACCAAAAAACGAGCGAAACAACGTTGTTTCTATTGGGCAAAAAGCAAAAACCCCAGAGCAACAAAACGAAGCATAAAGACGTAAAGGGGCTCGTGTGTTCATTCGAAGCAGAAACAAAACTTCACCCTAAACGACTAAGTGGCGGGAGTGGCGTTTCGTTTAAACAAAACGAAGCGTAAAGCCGCAAAAGGGCTCGCGTTTTCGTTCGAAATAGAACCAAAACTTCGCTCCTAAATGACTAAATGGGGGAGTGGCGTTTCATTTAAATAAAACAGCATAAAGCCGCAAAGGGGCTTACATTTTTGTTCGAAGCAAAAACAAAACTTCGCCCCTAAAAGACTAAGTGGGGGAAGCGGTGTTTCATTTAAACAAAACAAAGCGTAAAGCCACAAAGGGGCTTGCGTTTTTGTTCGAAGCAAAAAGAAAACTTCGCTCCTAAACGACTCGGTGGAGGGAGTGGCGTTTCATTTAAACAAAACGAAGTGTAAATCCACAAAGGGGCTCGCGTCTTCGCTCGAAGCGAAACTAAACTTCACCCCTAAACGGCTAAGTGGGGGAGTGGCGCTTCATTTAAACCAAACGAAGCGTAAAACCACAAAGGGGCTTGCGTTTCGTTCGAAGCAAAAACAAAACTTCGCCCCAAAACAACTAAGTGGGGGGAGTGGTGTTTCATTCAAACAAAATGAAGCGTAAAGCCGCAAAGGGGTTCGCATTTTCGTTCGAAGCAAGAACAAAACTTCGCCCCTAAACGAGTAAGTGGGGGAGTGACGTTTCATTTAAACAAAACAAAGCGTAAAGCCGCAAAGGACTCACATTTTCGTTCGAAGCAACAACAAAACTTCGCCCTAAACGACTAAGTGGGGGGAGTGGCGTTTCATTTAAACAAAATGAAGCGTAAAGCCGCAAAGGGGCTCGCGTTTTCATTCGAAGCAAAAACAAAACTTCGCCCCTAAACGACTAAGTGGGGGGAGTGGCGTTCGTTTAAACAAAACGAAGCGTAAAGCCGTAAAGGAGCTCGCATTTTCGTTCGAAGAAAAAACAAAACTTCGCCCCTAAACGACTAAGTGGGGGGGGGGGGTTCATTTAAACTAAACGAAGCGTAAAGCCGCAAAGGGGCTCACGTTTTCGTTGGAAGCAAAAACAAAACTTCAGCTCTAAGCAACTAACTCGGGGGAGTGGTCTTTCATTTAAACAAAACTGTGACATCCCATGTCACATAATAGCATGTAAACAATGGCAATACCTTAATTGCAGGAATTAAGCACTAATTAAATGAGTGAGCACATGAAATAATGAACTAGGGTGTTTGAAAAATTTAAAATTTAAATTAGTTTAAACCTAACTAGTTAATACTCAACGATCCTCAACATAAGTATGTCGATATTTTTGCGGATCCGTGTAGAGGAGATCAAAACATGATTTTACGACATTTTTGCTTAATGTTTCTCATGGCATGAACCCTAGAACAATTACCCGAAGGCAGAAAAACATATTTAATCTCTGAATTTTTAATAATTTTTCAGAGCAAAATCTCAACTTTTGCTAATAACAAAAGTTGCTCATCATAATGTGAGGATTACGTACAAAAATCGGTGTAGAAAAAAATATTGAGCAGAGATGTTGATTTGGAGCCGGGATAAAAAGGACCGTTAGTGGCAGTTTAGTAGATTCTCCTTCTTCTTCCCCAACGGTGACCAAGGCCACACGCCAGCCTCCCCTCGGCGTTCGTGCCCATCCCGGCGATGACGACTGCCGCCCTCGCGCCATAGCTCCCTTCCGCAGCGCAAGAACCCCGGCCGTCGATCGCCATTAGGATTTTCTCGCTCCGCCGCCGCTGCTCTCTTATCCCCGCTCTACCGTCGCCTCCCCACTTGCTTCCCGCAGCAGCCCAAGCTCACGCGCGCGCCTCCAAAGCCCTTGCGAACAGCAGGAACCTCCCATCTCCCCTGTGCCCTGCAAACAAACCAAGAATCGGAGGAGAGCCCTAGTCGAGCCGCCATGGCCGTCGGGTCCCAATTCGTCATCTAAGTGAGGCCCGGGGCCAATTCCTTTTTCGGGCGGCGCCTAAGAGTCTTGCGAACCTCTCTCGCTCACCGCCGCTCCATGTTTTGTAGGACGTCGCTTGAGAGAGACGTTTTTGCCGCCGCCGCCATCCGCCTCCGAGCCACCTCCATGACGGGCGCTACCTTCGAGTCCTCCCCGACCCCAACCGCACTCGCGCCGGTCTTCCTCTTGTTCGTGCGAAGCTCCTCGACCTGGGAGCCTACCCTCCGGAGCCCTATGCCGCACACGTGCCGCCGTCGGAGCATCTCCATCAACCACCACCCGCCACCGGCGGTGCTCCAATGAGCCGCATCTCCCACTCCCCCTCCGGCGTGTTCGCCACACCAAGTTACCCCTTGACGGCCACTTCCAAGCCAAGTTGTGCACCGGTTCCCCTCTTCGGCGGTGCGCCGCCCTGCTCCGGCGAGACCCGCCTCACGCGCCACACTTAGGGAATTTTCAAACACGGTGGCAATTTTGTAATACCGAGTACATTATCAAGGAAATTAAAAATCGCATAACTTTTGACGAGCAACTCGGAAAAATGCTAATAAGGACTTTTTGGAAAGCTTGAGAAGTGTACTTTGCAATCGGACTAGTTACCATATAGGTTTCTGTGGTAAAAATTAAAGTTCCGAGTACTTTAAGATGCTATCACCTTAACTAACCCGAAAAACATTAGATTTTATTAAATCGATAACTTTTGCTAGGATTCTCAGATTTAGACAAATAAGGACTTTTTGGAAAGATTGAGAAGTTTACTTTGCAATCCAACTAGTTACCATATAGGTTTCTGTGGTAAAAATGAAAGTTCCGAGTACTTTAAGATGCTATCACGTTAAGCACTAAAATGACCATAAATTCAAGGTTTTAAGTAGTGGATCTTCACCAAAGTGGTCCCATCACTCTTACTGACATGTTCCACCATATTTTGCATAAGTTTGGTGCATTTGATCATGTTGGCATCATTTTGGTTATATTATGTTCATATAGTGTTTAAAGCACTACCCTTGCTTAGTAAGAAAATGCATATTTAAATATCCATTTATTTGCTTATGGTGCTCAAACATGAGCTAAATTATGTTTCAAGATAGATGCTATGTTCAGTGAGTATTGTAGGTTTATCTATGTTTAGTGATTATTGTAGGTTTACTTGTTTAAATGATAGCCTTCCCGATGCATAAATGCCATAATTGATTAAAAGGGAAAAGTGCTCTATTTTAAGAAATGAGTAAACATGAAATCTATTTGCTTCTAGTGCTCAATCATAAGGAAAGTTATGTTCATCATGAGGATTGTATTTAGAAGTGTTTTATTGCTTAATTGTTGTTTATAAGTTGCTATGTTAAAATGTGCATAGAATGACATATCGCCATATTGCAATATTTATCTCATATGCAAGTGCGCTCCATATTGCCTATAGGTTATTATGCACACACTTCAAAAATGTTAACATAACCATACCAATATTTTTACATGATCATGAAGGGTATTCAAAAATAGGAATTTTCATGATTTTACCATAATTTTTGGTAAAGGTTAAATAGCCCCACAAATTCGAGTAAAAGCAGAAAACAATTTTAAGTGTAAAATTTTTATTAATTTCTAGAGGCCGAATCTCAAGAAAAGTTCTATATAAATGTTGTCCCAAATTTCATGCTACACCACCACAAAAACTGGCAACCCCAACACAGATCACGTTGACTTTCTCTTGACTGCAACAGTAAGGTTTGCAGATTTTTTCCAACTTATGGGACCCACTTTCTGTCTTATCTCTTTGCTTCCTTCTCTACCAAGCAACACACAAAGTATCCAGCCCAAGGCAGGCACCGCGTCCGGAGTCTCCCCCTCAACCTCTCTTTGGTCA
This sequence comes from Chloris gayana, assembly GCA_031894775.1. Taxonomy (NCBI): domain Eukaryota; kingdom Viridiplantae; phylum Streptophyta; class Magnoliopsida; order Poales; family Poaceae; genus Chloris; species Chloris gayana. The sequence continues at coordinate 29,381 of JAUNZO010004697.1, read as the reverse complement.
AGATCCAAGTCAAGTCTCCATCTCCTTCCTCATTTCCTCTCCTCTCCAAGAACAACTACTATGGCTACTCTCCTTCGAAACTCCATTGCCATGGTTCACCTTGGCATGAGTATGAGTAGTAAGAGGCTGCATTTGGACTCCCTCCAACTCTTGCACGGTGTGTTTTGGTTGATTCCCAAGTTCTTTCTTAGGTATGGCATGAACACTACTTCTAGTTTCACTCGTCGATTTTTGCTTCTCCGGTGAGCTCTTGCTTAAAGTTAAGCTCACCATGATGGTATCACTTCCTTATCTCATGCTCAAATCACAGCCCTATCCTAGGGAAATAGAAGATCCAAAGCTACACATGAGCTCTGATTTTTTACTATTCACACAACCTAAATCCAAAATGATAAATCGTAGCTACTAAAAAGAAATTCATATCTTCCGATTTAAAAGTGATAAAAATTCAAACTAAAATATTTTGGAATACTTGAAACATGAACTTTTGCAATCGTCAAATTTTTACCTAGGTTTCTGTGCAAGAAATTGACGTTTCATGTAAAAAGAAATGTTATCTTGTTAAGCCTTTAAAAATGTAAATTTAATTCTTGCCATGTGTAAAATTTATGAAAATTGACATGAGCACTTTCCATAACATATTGGACCCTCTCGGTACATGCCTTTTGTACATTCATACATGTTTCATCATATTTATCATTATATGCTTATATAGCACATATTTGCCTATAAATGTTTAATTAGGAAAAATGCATACAAAAATATCATATTATTTGTTTCTAGTGCTCCTCATGAGAAATCATGTTTTGCCGTAGAATTCATGTTTAGGAGTGCTTTTTAGCACTAGTTGCTTAATTTTGAAAGTTGCCATTCCATATTGCCATAATATGTCATGTTGCCATATTACATATTGTCATGCATGAAAAGGCCTATACTTAGTGCATAAATGTTTATTATGATTGTTTATGATTCTTTTATGTATTTGCACAGAGATCATGTATGAAGTTGCTAGTAGCACCATTTGCTTCATTTATGATTGTTAAGTTCATGTTAGTTGCATACATATTGTCATATACCTTATATGCTTAATTCATGTCAAAACTTTGCATTTTATGCATGACCATATTTGTCATGGGCCATATGGTTAATTATGATAGGAGTATAGCATGTGCATATTTTTTTTGACATACCCCATGTTTATGCTTTTGTTCGTACATAACCCTATGCCATAATAAAAAAGTTAGTAGTTTAAATACTCTCACTTGTGTACCATGCTTTATTCACCTAGGAGAGGATAAATTCTTATATTTGCTTCTAAGTAATGTGCTTATGTATTGCTTTATCCATGTTTTTCTTAATTAGAAGTTTGTCCCCTTGACATGTAGTCATGATCTATCATCCATATGCAAGCATCATATGTCATACATAAGCATGTTCATTTCATGAACATGTTGTCATTTTAATTCATTATTGAGAAAGTTCCATCAACTAAATATCCGTGCATGCATCCATACTCATATCATGCATTGCATCCATATAGGGACCCCGATCAAAGAATGAAATCATGAAGAGGATCCCGCTGAATTGAACTTGGTTGAGAGTGCTAACTTCGACCCGTCCCAAGATAAGCCCGGTGCATAATCCTAATTGTTTAGTTTTCGGTTTAAATTCACCTATGTCTATGTTTATGTATTGTGCAGTTATGTTTAGGAGTTGATCGCAACCCTAGTTGCATTATGATCCCTATTGCCTATGGTCTTTGGATAGGTATAATCTTTTTTTCGATAGAATGGCTATGCTTAAATGAGTCACTGGTAGCAACACCGAGTGGTTTGGAGACCTCTTGGTATAGGTTCAAATATTGTTACCTCTCACATGAAATTAATTGGAGACCGTACGGGGAAGAGCATGTGTAGGATGCGAGTGACAAGGTTGGCGTTTGTTCGCCATAGCCCCGTGCGTGTCGGTTGAGGACCGTTCATTGTGACTCCGCGAGCAAGTATTGAGTTGTGTACCAATTGCATACCTTCGTATAGGAGTTGGTAAACCGATGTAGCTTGAAAGTTGTGACATCCCTTTCGGGACACACGGGAGTCGGTACGGGGGGACACTCGACGAAGCGAGTTACAACAGTTCATCGTCTCATACAAGCCGGAATATATACATCATGGTATAATACAACCAGGTTTTCGAAATACAAACATTGTACAGCGGAAGGATAAACATTACCGTAGTTTAGAGCACTACGAGTCTTGTAGCAGAAACTTATTCTTTTTACAACAAAAGACTATTAAAACGACTACGTGATGTACTCGAGCCCGTCGTACGCCACGGTGTAACAACTCTCGAGAAAATAATGCATTTCATGTCATCATGAGCATGTCATCATGTTGTTGCATTTTGAAGATATCAAATTTTGTGTTAATAACATGCACATAAAATATCAAAATAGATAAAGAAGAAAGGAAGATGCTTAAAAAGAAATTAAATAGGAGGAAAATATAGGTTTAGCATTTTCTATGGCTTAAATATCATGAATAAGGAATTATAAAAGTTTCCTGAATTTATTTTGATTTGTGAAAATATTTACAAGAAATAAACAAAGCTTCTTTTATTAATTTAGCTATGAATTTTTAATCTGAAAATGATCTGGGATTTTTACCTGGACTCAATAGGAAAAGTATCTAAAATATTTTCAATTACATCCCTGAATTTTCGTAGAATTTTTGGAGCACTAGAAAGCTACTTTTTAATTTTTCAAAAACCCGGGGTGTTTTTGCAAAACGGCCGAGCAAGGCCCAGCCGTCACTCTCTTCTTCTCTCCCTCTCTCTCACCGCGTCTCGGCGCCGCTCGCGGGAACCGCCTTCCGGCGGCGTCGCCACGCAGCTGCTTGCGCAGCTGCACGCTCGTCACTCGCACCGCCTCCCCGGACAAGCTAAAAGCCTTGCCCGGCCTTATCTTCCCTCCTCTCTCTCTCTCATTTTCTTCTCCACCCTACCGCCATTGCTTCCCTCGGTCGTCGCCGATGCCGGCCCGCTCCGGTGCCTCTTCATCCAAACCATCACCACCCGGAGCTCCGCCGGGACCCCGCGAAGCCTCTCCACTTGATCAATTAGCTTGAGCACCGTCCGTCCGTCCGGGCGAGGTCACCTTCCCCTTCGGACCGTCACCGTTGTTCCTCCGCCGCACCCTGAAATTGGTGTTGTCCAGGTGAGCTAATCATCCCTTCGTTCCTTCGTGTTGAAGCGCAACTTAGTGCCCTAGCGGTAGGTCAAGTGCTCATCGACTTTCTTCCACAGAAGCCGTGCAATTCACCGTCGCCTTCACGTCCGACCGCCGCCCCCTCCGCCACTCACGGTGAGCTACCATTCCCGGCCGTGCTCAAGCTCCCACCACCCTCGTCGTCATTGTTCATGTGGTGTAGATACTTGTGGCGAGTTTTTCCCCAATTTTGGGCGACCACGGTGAGCTCCGCACCTTGCCGGAGGTTCGCCATGGTCGCATCTTGCCGCCGGCGTAGTTAGAACCGAGCTCATGCTCCGTCCGTCACACCGAGCATGTTCCCCGCAGTGAGTAGAGCACGTGAGCGATCGCGCGGCGAGGTTTAGCTCAACGCCGGCCATCTCCGGCGACCGCGCCGCCGTCCACCGGCAGCCGCGGTGGCGCCACACCGCGGGCCACACGCGTGGGATCGCGTGTGGCCACGCGAGGATTTGGTGTGGCCACCCTGTGGCCCATCGTGTGGCACTGAAAGGTTTTCGATTTTCAAAAATTCGTAGAAAATTCCTTAAAAATCGGAAAAATGTCAAACCAAGTTTGTTAGACTTAGAAAAATAAGATCTATTCACTTGTGAAATAAAATAGTTATTTTGAGTAATTCTATTTCATAAATAGTAATTAATCCCTTTCTTTGTTTAAAGAAAAGCTATTATTTTATGTTAATGAAATGTTTAATGAAGAAAAATAATTTAATTAAATGAAGGAGATATCTGCAGACGAAAGTTATTATGAAAATTATTTTCCAAAATTAAACTTAAACTTTATTATTTTATGTGATCCCAATCTATTAGCCTTTTATCACATGTCCTTTAATGTAATGATTTATTTTTTGCTTAATAAACAAGAATAAATTATTAATTTTTTAAACCTAAGTATTTAGTGAACTTAATTAATTAATTAAGGAACAGGACTAGTTAATACTTAATGACCTTGATTAAACATTTATTAATTAGCATAATTAATTGTTAGGTATTGCTTAATGGACATGCTTATTCATAATTTATTAATTAACCAAGGTGATGAAGCATTAACTAGTAATTATTAATTATTGGACTTAAGTAAGGAAACCTTGCATAATTTTATCATGAGCATTCATGCATACATGATTGTGATTCGCAACGCATTGTCTGGTCGACTTAGGTTCGAAGTGATCGAGGTTCCACCCGAGGTCGAGTCGGAGCCGGAATCTCGAAGTCGACCCAGCCGCCGAGGAAGCTAACTCCGAACCGTATCAAGGCAAGCCCCGGTGCATCCTACCTATGTTTTTAAATATTTTATTTTATCACATAGTACGGTTATATTTGTGCATTAGGTGTTCGGGGATGATTGATACCTAGTTGCATTATGGTAGGTTTCCATATGTTTATTCTATACTTGGTACAGGTAGCTCGATAGAAGCTAGGCTTAATTCATAGTCGTAACGGTAGATGTTTTAGGGAATCTTAAAGCATGGAGGCTTTAAGGATTGATGTGTTAACACTACGGATGAAGAGAGGGTTAATGAAGATGAGACCGGACGGGCCCCGTAGGAGAAAGGGCAAGACGGAGATGAGGTCTTGCAAGGTGGTAGCCCCGTCTGAGTCGGTCAAGGACCGTACCGTTGTCGGCTTAGTTGAACAAGTTTGAACGTACCGCACTACATGCTGGTATCATGGGCCCGAGCAAGCTGATGTACCCTATCGCCCCGGAGATGTAGCGTAGCCGACTCTCTTTTGCCGACTGTTAGTGAGAGGTTAGTCTCACGGGAGGGAGATGGGTCGGCCACGTGGGAAGTCGTGGAGTCGCCATACTCCGGGGAGTTGGAAATGGCTAGTCTTCTATCAGGTGCTAGCGGGAAAGGTTGTCGTATACGATCGGTGTGATGCGTATACGTCGTGTAGACTGGTTTTGCCAGCTGGTATAAAATCGATTCGAATCGCTGTTCCTCGCGAGTAATGAGTACCGCTTGTTTAGCTCGTCACATCGTAGTAACTTATATGGAAGATGAAGATGAGAGATGAAAGGATTAATGATCTATTTTATCTTGTCTTGCAAACTTGATTGCAGTAGTGATAGATTGCAAACACCAAGGCTAATGAACATAACGTGAGCTAAACTACTGAAAGTAAGGACCCACCCTTTAATGCCGTTTTTCGCAAAGGAGTAAACCCCACAGCCAGGAAGCCTTTGCATACTAGGCGTCGGCCTTAGCGTGCCATGTTGACGGGTCGATCTTGCTGAGTATTAGAATACTCGGGGTTTGTTCGTTACCTTTCGGGGAACGAGTCGTACTACCACGACTTGTATGGCAGCTTTCCGGAAGAGGAGCAATGTCCGGAGGGAGGTTCCCTTCGGTGGGAACGTATCCCCACTCCGTGAAGAGAAAGGATCGTGATGTACGACGGGCTCGAGTACATCACGTTAATTGTTAAGAGGTCTTTTGTTGTATAATAGTACAAGCTTCCGCTGAATACTCGTAGGACGTTAAACTTCAATAATGTTATATTTCCGCTGCACGAATGTTTGTATTTCAAAAACCTGGTTGTATTATACCATGATGTATATATTCTGGCTTGTATGAGATGATGTTTCTGTTGTAACTCGCTTCGTCGAGTGTCCCTCTGTACCGATTCCTAGGTGTCCCGAGGGGATGTCACAGCTGGTATCGGAGCGGTTCGAGGCAACAGATCATCATTGCAAGCTTGTTTTCAAAACTTAACACATTAGTACGTTAGAACACGAGAGAGTACGGAGCCCTATAAGGATGCAGAATAGTTAGGTTTTTACTAACTGTTCGAAGTTGGGTTTTGGGAAGTGCTAACTATCCGTCATAGTTTTATATACTATAGTACGTATAATTAGTTTACGAGCATGCATCATGTCATATTGGGTGCTAAATAAATATTGGGGTATGTACTTAGCTAGTTTCGTAATATCTGTATAGGTTGTTTTCTGTTCGTTTTCTTCGTGGGAAGAAGTGTTTAACTCGTTTAAACATGTTCCCTGCAGATGCCGATGACTCGCGGTAGGAAGCGCGCTCGGGAGGAGGAGGACGCACGGGCTGCACGCGTCGCAGAGCTGGAGCAGCAGGTCCACGATCCGGAGTTACGGACGCAGAGCCGGGACCGACAGCTGGGTGCTTGGAAGCACCGTTGCCGCGTAGACTGCCGGGAGGTTCGGAGGTCCCACGCCGGGATCGCGGAGCTGGAGGAGCAGTTGGTGGAGGTTACCCAGGACCGTGACGAGTTTCACGGGGCGGCCATAGCCTTGGACGCACAGCTGACCACCGTCACCGAGGAGCGAGACGCCGCTCGCGAGGCGGACTACGAGCACGAGCTACGGTTGGCCCGGATGACAGCGCAGCGTAACCACGCTGTGGAGACACCGGTCGTGGTGCATGACCGGATGGCTGAGCTTGAGGCGATGTTTGACGGGATAGCCGACGCACACCACGCGCTGATCCACGACCACGACGACTTACTTGAGCAGTTCCAGCAGTTGCAGTAGCAGCAGCAGCAGCAGAGTCCACCGGACGACGCCGAGGAGGTCTCCGGGATGGACTACGAGCCACCACCCGCCTCACCCGCGGAGGACGTCGAGTCGGACGCCGGCAGCCACGCGCCGTCGGCCTAGTTGTGTTGTGACTATACTAATGTAGGGGGATAGCCATATTTTGCTGACATAGGTCAGATTTAGATAGGGTACTAGCAGGTGTTTGGCCGGATGGGAGTGTATGAAAAGTGGGTTTGAGTTGTACAAACAATAAATAATGAAAATGAAGTAGTAGTAATATATCTATGCAGTTGCTAGAATAAAAGAATTGCTGAAATAATAGGAATAGTTTCTGCTTATATCTGATATTCTTACTTCTCCACAGAAATGGACAGCACGAGTACCGGTGTGAGTGAAGTAAGAGGACAAAGGGAGGATGCTCGTGTAGCAAGGCTGGAGAGACAGCTGCAGGAAAAGGAGAAGTTGTTAGCACTTAGAGAGGCGCAGTTGTTAAACAAGGAGCAGCAGGTTCAATTTAAGGATCAACAGCTGGCAAACGCACATGCCCCGATCACTCGGTTAGAGCAAGATCTACTGCAGGCACACAATGCAATACCGAATGCAGCAATAGGATAGCAACCTCCCGAGGATGAACCGATGAGTGCAGGAAAATCCTATGGAGGATGAATCGAAGAAGAAGAGGAGGATCCTGAAGAGATAATGGACGTGGATTCGGTCATAGACTTCACGGAGATTCCACAGCTAGAGGATGCGAGAATCCGAGACGAGCGGTTCCATAAGCCGGGAGGTGACGTCCGGGCGTCACGAAGAAGAGTAGAGTGCTAGCTAGTAGCAAGTGAGGAAACTAGTATGTAAATTAGGCGCTAGCTAAATAACGAGCGTGATGTGACCACGCATGAGTGTATCTTAGGAATCGTTGTAACATGGATGTATGCGCATGTGTTATGGATTTGGTGGTTGTTCTAATAAAGATGGTTGTGCATAAGTTTCAATTGGAATTCCTCATTCATGTATTCCTGTTTCTTCCATTATTATGTTGGAATGAAGATGTCTAACGTAAAATTTTCTTGGACAGAATGGTTGGAACAAGGAGACGTGATGAGCCGAGGAGTTCTCAACGCGGGCGGAAACACCACCACCACCCCCGACATCGGCTCGAGGCTATCGCAGCTGTATCTTGGATTCTCGCGCGGAGCAGCGAGAATTATTGGAGCAGATTGGTCCGCAACATCTGCTCCACGGGAACGTCACCAAGGCCGTAATGCACCGGAAGAGAGGGTGACTTTCTCGGACTTCCTGTCGGTTCGCCCTCCGACTTTCTCGGATGCGGGAGAACCATTGGAAGCTGACCATTGGCTTCGCACCATCGAGTCGAAGCTGGAATTGTTTCCATGCACGGATCATCGAAGACCCTCTTCGCTTCCCAGCAATTGCATGGGTTTGCTTGGAGCCTGGTGGGCCAACTACAAAGCAATGTTTCCCCTAGGACATCAAATTTCATGGGCAGAGTTCACCAAGGCCTTCGGGGAGCACCATATTCCGAAGGCTTAATGAATCGAGAGAGGAAAGAGTTCCTATCGCCGAAGCAAGGGGACATGAATGTGCATACCTACTCCAAGGTATTTAACCGTCTTGCTCAATATGCCCCCGAACATGTGGACACAGATGCCAAGAAGAAGAATCTGTTCAAGGAGGGAATGAGTACCAAGCTGCAGTCTCGCTTGGTGTTAAACAAGACCGATAGCTTCACCGACTTTGTGAGTGACGCTATCGCTCCGGAAGATTCTATCCGTCTTCATCGGACGGAGAAGAACAAGAAGAGGCCGGCTCATCTGGACAAGAAAGTGGCGAGCCATCAAAGTACAGGCTGGTCTGCACCGCACCGTCGAGTCGGCGTTATCAGCATACGCCTTCTCGTCCGAACTACTACCGGTAGTCTCAACCACCCCAAGCAATCTCAGCAACAGCGGTCGAATCAATATCGTCCACCCTATCAGCAACAAAACACTCGGAATCCCGGGCCGGTGAATCAAGCACCGCAACAGAATGGACCGCCATGTTTCAATTGTGGCCGTCCGGGACATTATTACCGCAGTTGTCCATAACCTCGGAAGGCACCATATGCACCAAGACCGCAAGGACAGCCGCAGAATCAGCCGAGGGCACCAGCCAAGAATACACCGGTGAAGACCGGCCGTGCCAACTTTACTACGGCTGAGGAGCTACCCGAAGGAGGACAAATCTTAGCGGGTATGTTTTCTATCGCTGATCATCCTGCTATGGTTTTATTTGATTCGGAAGCTACGCATAATTTCATCGACAAGTCATATATTGCTAAGCATTGCATCACACCCTCTAAGTTGACATGGACATATTATCTCAACACCTGGCGGTAAAATTCTTACAAATGAAGCAGCTGCCAATATGCCAATAAGATTGGGTAGCAAGATTTATTCCATTTCATTAATCATATTGGATGGGCAAGGGTTAGATGCAATTATTGGCATGCAATGGATGAATTTCCATAAGGCAAGTATTGGATATAGCATCTCGAGCCGTATATCCGAACTCTCCTGTTCATGGTCGAGATTGCTTACTCTTAACTTTTCCTCAAACTATGCTGCCAATGGTTAATAAGGCTATAGGTAAGAGTCCTGGAGGTTATACCCATAGTCCGTGAGTATCCGGATGTCTTTCCGGACGACTTGCCGGGACTACCGCCGGACCGAGCGGTAGAGTTTAAGATAGCATTACAGCTGGGAACAACACCAATATCAAGAAGGCCGTATCGGATGCCGCCGAATGAGCTGGCAGAATTGAAGGTGCAACTAAAGGAGTTATTTGACAAGGGATACATACGACCAAGTTCATCACCATGGGGATGCCCGACCTTGTTCGTAAAGAAGAAAGACAAGACACCGAGGCTATGTGTGGATTATAGACCTCCGAATTCGGTTACCATCAAGAACAAGTACCCTCTTCCGAGGATTGATATCTTGTTTGATCAGCTGATGGGAGCCAAAGTCTTCTCCAAGATAGATCTTCGCTCGGGATATCACCAGATTAAGATAACGAGCGGAAGACATATCGAAGACCGCATTCTCTACGAGATATGGACTTTATGAGTATCTGGTAATGTCTTTTGGATTGACTAATGCACCAAGCACATTTCATGTATCTCATGAATTCCGTATTCATGCTCGAGCTGGACAAGTTTGTCGTAGTGTTCATTGACGACATCTTGATCTACTCTAAGTCGGAAGAGGAACATGCCGGTCATTTAAGGGTTGTGCTACAAAGGCTCGGGGATCATCGGCTATATGCTAAGTTTAGCAAATGTGAGTTTTGGTCGAAGGAAGTGCCGTTCCTAGGTCATGTGATATCAGCCGAAGGAGTGGCCGTTGATCCCGGCAAAGTTCAAGAAGTACTTGGATTGGGAGCCGCCGAAGTCGGTTTCGCAAATTTGAAGTTTCTTAGGATTGGCTGGTTACTACGGAAGATTTATTCCCAACTTTTCAAAGATCGCCAAGCCAATGACCAAGCTATTGGAAAAGGATAAGAAGTATGTATGGAGCAAAGAATGTGAAGAGGCTTTTCGAACATTAAGGAAATTGTTGACAACAACTCCAGTACTTGCTCGACCGGATCCGACAAAGCCTTTTGATGTATACTTGCGATGCATCGAGAACGGGACTCGGATGTGTTCTAATGCGGGAAGGTCGAGTGATTGCCTATGCATCTCGACAACTAAGGCGTCATGAAGAACACTATCCTACACATGATCCGGAACTAGCGGTAGTGGTACTTGCATTGAAAGGTTGGAGGCACTATCTCTTGGGTAATTTGGTACATTTATACACCGACCACAAGAGTCTTAAGTACATTTTCACCCGAGCAGATCTGAATATGCGTCAACGAAGATGGCTAGAATTAATTAAAGATTATGAGCTAGAGATTCACTATCACCCGGGCAAGGCAAACGTGGTAGCCGATGCTTTAAGACGCAAGGTTCATTGCAATAATCTTATGGTTCAACTCTTGACTCAAGCACCTTCACCCGAAATTGATGAGCCAAATCTTCGGATTGTTCCGTATGGAGCATTGACAAATCTGGCTCTTATCCCTACCATTCGTGAAGAAGTGATAGCAGCTCAACAAAAAAATGTTGGTATGGGACACATAAGAAGACGACTCAAGAAGGGGGAAGTCAAATGCTTCAGAGAAGATGATGAGGGAGTTATATGGTTCAAGAATCGATTGGTTGTACCAAAGGACCTATCCCTTCGTAAGAGGATAATGGATGAAGCTCATATGTCCAAGTATTCTATTCATCCTGGAACCAATAAGATGTATCAAGATCCGAAGCAAAGATTTTGGTGGACACGCATGAAGCGAGAAATAGCCAAATATGTCAATGAGTGTGATGTCCGTCGGCGAGTCAAAGCCGAGCACTTAAAGCAAGCGGGACCCTTACAACCTCCGAGTATTCCTGAATGGAAGTGGGAAGACATCGGCATGGACTTCATCGTTGGGTTACCACTAAGCCCACGAAAGCATGACTCAATCCGGGTTATTGTGGACAGGTTGACGAAGTCAACTCACTTCATACCCGTACATACTGAGTACACTGCCGAGAAATATGCGGAGCTCTACATCGCTCGTGTTCTCCGCTTGCATGGAGTGCCAAAGACCATTATATCGGATAGAGGAACGCAGTTTGTCTCCAGATTTTGGGAACAATTGCATGAATCATTGCGGACAAAATTGATACGAAGCTTAGCATATCATCCTCAAACGGATGGACGAGACAGAAAGGATTAATCAATATCTTGAGGATATGCTTCGAGCTCGTGTCTTGACCTATGGTAAAGATTGGGAGAAATGCTTACCGTTAGCAGAGTTCTCCTATAATAACAGCCTATCAAGAGAGTGCCGGAATGTCACCGTTCCAAGCTCTATATGGGCGTAGTTGCCGTACACCCCTCAATTGGTCGGAAAGTGGAGAAAGAGTAATCTTCGGACCGGATCTAGTAAAAGATGCGAGAAGAGCAAGTGCGTCTCATTCAGCGAGAACCTTAAAAGGGCTAAATCTTGACGGATCAACTATGTCGATAAAAGACGTCGAGAGTTGGTATTCAAAGTTGGAGATCAAGTCTATCTTCGAGTATCTCCTACCAAAGGTGTTCAAAGGTTTGGAGTCAAGGGCAAGTTGGCACCACGATACATTGGACCTTTTCCAATCTTGGAAAGATGTGGAGCTATGGCGTATCGTTTGGAATTACCCTCACACTTGGCAGGTATTCATAACATATTTCATGTATCGCAACTAAAGAAGTGTTTAAAACCACCAATGGATATACCGACAGCTCGAGGTGGAACGATTACTGACCGGACTTGACATATGACGAACGACCCGTTAAAGTTCTCGACACCAAGGATAGAGTGACTCGACATCGGACCATCAAGTTCTACAAGATCCAATGGAGTAATCATTCGGAAGCTGAAGCTACTTGGGAGCAAGAGGAGTTTCTTCGATCAAACTACCCCGACTTCTTTAGCACTATCGCATAGTCGTTTCAATCGTGAATCTCGGGACGAGATTCCTGTAAGGGGGAGGGCTGTAACAACTCTCGGAAAATAATGCATTTCATGTCATCATGAGCATGTCATCATGTTGTTGCATTTTGAAGATATCAAATTTTGTGTTAATAACATGCTCATAAAATATCAAAATAGATAAAGAAGAAAGGAAGTGCTTAAGAAGAAATTAAATAGGAGGAAAATATAGGTTTAGCATTTTCTATGGCTTAAATATCATGAATAAGGAATTATAAAAGTTTCCTGAATTTATTTTGATTTGTGAAAATATTTACAAGAAATAAACAAAGCTATGCTTTTAATTAAATTTAGCTATGAATTTTTAATCTGAAAATGATCTGGGATTTTTACCTGGACTCAATAGGAAAAGTATCTAAAATATTTTCAATTACATCCCTGAATTTTCGTAGAATTTTTGGAGCACTAGAAAGCTACTTTTTAATTTTTCAAAAACCCGGGGTGTTTTTGCAAAACGGCCGAGCCAGGCCCAGCCGTCACTCTCTTCTTCTCTCCCTCTCTCTCACCGCGTCTCGGCGCCGCTCGCGGGAACCGCCTTCCGACGGTGTCGCCACGCAGCTGCTGCTTGCGCTGTAGCGCCTCCCCGGACAAGCTAAAAGCCTTGCCCGGCCTTATCTTCCCTCCTCTCTCTCTCATTTTCTTCTCCACTCTACCGCCATTGCTCCCCTCGGTCGTCGCCGGTGCCGGCCCGCTCCGGTGCCTCTTCATCCAAACCGTCACCACCCGGACCTCCGCCGGGACCCCGCGAAGCCTCTCCACTCGATCAACTAACTTGAGCACCGTCCGTCCATCCGGGCGAGGTCACCTTCCCCTTCGGACCGTCACCGTTGTTCCTCCGCCGCGCCCGAAATTGGTGTTGTCCGGTGAGCTAATCATCCCTTCGTTCCTTCGTGTTGAAGCGCAACTTAGTCCCCTAGCGGTAGGTCAAGTGCTCATCGACTTTCTTCCACAGAAGCCGTGCAATTCACCGTCGCCTTCACGTCCGACCGCCGCCCCTCCGCCACTCACGGTGAGCTACCATTCCCGGCCGTGCTCAAGCTCCCACCAGCCTCCGTCGTCATTGTTCATGTGGTGTAGATACTTGTGGCGAGTTTTTCCCCAATTTTGGGCGACCACGGTGAGCTCCGCACCTTGCCGGAGGTTCGCCATGGTCGCATCTTGCCGCCGGCGTAGTTAGAACCGAGCTCATGCTCCGTCTGTCACACCGAGCATGTTCCCCGCAGTGAGTAGAGCACGTGAGTAGTCGCGCGGCGAGGTTTAGCTCAACGCCGGCCATCTCCGGCGACCGCGCCGCCGTCCATCGGCAGCCGCGGTGGCGCCACACCGCGGGACACACACGTGGGATCGCGTGCGGCCACGCGAGGATTTGGTGTGGCCACCCTGTGGCCCATCGTGTGGCACTGAAAGGTTTTCGATTTTCAAAAATTCATAGAAAATTTCTTAAAAATTGGAAAAATGTCAAACCAAGTTTGTTAGACTCGGAAAAATAAGATCTATTCATTTGTGAAATAAAATAGTTATTTTGAGTAATTCTATTTCATAAATAATAATTAATCCCTTTCTTTGTTTAAAGAAAAGCTATTATTTTATGTTAATGAAATGTTTAATGAAGAAAAATACTTTAATTAAATGGTGAAGTGATCGAGGTTCCACCCGAGGTCGAGTCGAGAGCCGGAATCTCGAAGTCGACCCAGCCGCCGAGGAAGCTAACTCCGAACCGTATCAAGGCAAGCCCTGGTGCATCCAACCTATGTTTTTAAATATTTTATTTTATCACATAGTACGAGTTATATTTGTGCATTAGGTGTTCGGGGATGATTGATACCTAGTTGCATTATGGTAGGTTTCCATGTGTTTATTCTATACTTGAGTACGGGTAGCTCGATAGAAGCTAGGCTTAATTCATAGTCGCAACGGTAGATGTTTTAGGGAATCTTAAAGCATGGAGGCTTTAAGGATTGATGTGTTAACACTACGGATGAAGAGAGGGTTAATGAAGATGAGACCGGACGGGCTCCGAGGAGAAAGGGCAAGACGGAGATGAGGTCTTGCAAGGTGGTAGCCCGTCCGAGTCGGTCAAGGACCGTACCGTTGTCGACTTAGTTGAATAAGTTTGAACGTACCGCACTACATGCTCGGTATCATGAGCGCAGCAAGTCGATGTACCCTATCGCCCCGGAGATTGTAACAACTCTAAAGAATAAACCTGCATTTCATGTCATTATCATCATTTCATCATGAGCATTGTAAATTATTTAATTTTTGTGTTAAGATCATACACATGAAATATCAAACTAGATAAAGAATAAAGGAAATGTTAAAAAGAAATAAAATGAGAAGAAAATTCTAGTTTAAAATTTTCTCGTAGCTTAGTTATATCAAATAAAGATTTTTGAAAAGGTCTTGAAAAGATTTTGGTTTATGAAAATATTTGTAAGAAATAAACAAAGTCTCTTTTATTAATTTAGCTATGAATTTTTAATCCAAAAACGATTTGGAGTTTTACCCTGGACTTAATAGGAAATATGCCGAAAATATTCTCAATTACACCCCTGAATTTTCGTAGAATTTTTAGAGCCCCGGAATATTACTTTTTAATTACGTAAAAGCTCGGGGGCCTTTTTGCAAAAATACCGAAGCGGCCCAGCGCCGGTCTTTTTTCCTCTCTCCATCTCTCACCGCGCGCTCGCGCCGCCCGTGGCGCACCGCCTCTCCGGCGTGTGCCACGACCCGGCCACGCAGCTGCTCGCGCGCCACGCAGCTGCTGGTCGGGAACCGCCTCGGGCGGGAGATAAAGACCCCGCCGGTCCTCATTTTCTCCCTCGCCCTCTCACTTCACCTCCCCGCCATAGCCGCCCTCTCGAAGCACGGCCGCCGGGCCGCCCCGGCCATTGTCCGTCCAAACCACCAACACCAAGAGCTCCGCCGGACCACCGTGAAGCTTCCCCCACCGGTCAATCCGCTGAGCACCTTCACTCCGTCGTGGCGAGCCGATCCGCTCCTCTGCGACCTCACCGTCGACCTTCCGCCGCCTCCGCAATTCGGTGAGTCACGGTGAGCTATTGTTGCTATTTTCTCTTCATAGCGATGCGCAACTAGATGCTCGAGGTTCCCGTAGCTCATCCTTGCGTTTGTTCCACGAGAGCCGATCAATCGACGATCTTCCGCAGCTCCGCCGCCGTTGTCCGCGACTCTCACGGTGAGCACACCTTCTCGAGCTTGCTCATGTTCCTTTGATTCCATAACGAGCTTGCTCATGCTCCGTAGTATGTGCCGGCGAGTTTTCTCTAATTTTTGTGCTCGTGTTGAGCTCGCGCCATCGCCGGAGTCGCCGCCGTGGCCGGCTCTCGCCGCCGGTGCCTCTCCGGTGGAGCTCATGTGCTCGCGTTGTCACCGGTAGGTTCGCCTAGTCGCGTAGAGTATTCCGGTGGTCACGCGGCGAGCTTTGCTCCACGCCCGGCCAGCTCCGGCCGTCGCGCCGCCGCTGACCCGCCGCCGCAATGGTGCCACACCGCGGGCCACACGCGGTGGGATCGCGTGTGGCTACGCCTGGATCGGGTGTGGCCAACTCTGTGGCCCCCGTGTGGCACGAAGTGTTTTTAAATTTTCAAAATTCGTAGAAAATTCAATAAAATTCAGAAAAATGTCAAACCAACTTTGTTAGACTCGGAAAAATGAAATCTATTCATTGGTGAAATAAAATATGTATTTTGAGTAAATTTATTTTATAATTAGTAATTAATCATTCTTTGATTAAAGAAAGGTTATTATTTTATGCAAATAAAATGTTTAATTGTGAAAAATAATTTTTATTAATAAAGGAGATATCTGCAGACGAAAATAATGATGAAATTTATTTTCCAAAATTAAACTTAAACTATATTATTTTATGTGATCACAATCTATTAACCTTTAATCACTTAAGGTCATTATTTATTTATTGCCTAATCAATCGAGAATAATTACTTAATTATTGAACCTAATTAAGTAGTGAACTTAATTAAGTAATTAAGGAAAACAAAATTAATTAATAATGATCTTAATGAAACATGTATTAACCAGACATAATTAATTGTTAATTAATGCTTAATGAACATACTTATCCATAATTTGTAATTAACTAAAGTGACTAAGCATTAATCATTAATTATTATCTATGGAACTTCATTAATAAATCCTTGCATACTTTCATCATATGCATTCATGCATACATGATTGTGATTCGCGACGTATTGCTCGGTCGACTAGGTTCCGAAGTGATCGAGGTTCCACCCGAGGCGAGTCAGAGCCGGGGATCTCGAAGTCGACCCGACCGCCGAGGAGACTAACTTCGAACAAACTCAAGGCAAGCCCCGGTGCATCCTACCTATGTTTTTAAATATTTTACTTTATCACATAGTACAATTATGCTTGTGCATTAGGTGTTAGGGTTTGGTTGACACCCTAGATGCATTATGGTAGGTTTCCGTTTGTTTATTCTATACTGGTACAGGTAGCTCAATAGAGGCTAAGCTTAATTCATAGTGGCAACGGTAGCTGGTTAGGGCACTTAAAGCATGGAGGCATTAAGAGTTTTTGTGTTGACACTAAAGATGATGAGAGTGTTAATGAAGTTGAGACCGGACGGGCCCCGTAGGAGAAAGGGCAAGACGGAGATGAGGTCTTGCAAGGTGGTAGCCCCGTTTGTGTCGGTCAAGGACCGTACCGTTGTCGGTTTAGTTGAACAAGTTTGAACGTACCGCACTACATGCTCGGTATCATGGGCCCGAGCAAGCTGATGTACCCTATCGCCCCGAGAGATGTAGCGTAGCCGGCTCTCTTTCTCGGTTGTCGGTGAGAGGATAGTCTCACGGGAGGGAGATGGGTCGACCACGAGGGAAGTCGTGGCGTCGCCATACTCCCGGGGAGTTGGAAATGGCTAGTCTTCTATCGAGTGCTAGCGGGAAAGGTTGTCGTATACGATCGGTGCGATGCGTATACGTCGTGTAGTTGGGTTTTGCCGACTGGTATAAATCGATTCGAATCGCTGTCCCTCGCAGTAATGAGTACCGCTTGTTTAGCTCGTCACATCGTAGTAAATACTTGGAAGATGAAGATGAGGGATGAAAGGATCAATGATCTATATTATCTTGTCATGCAAACTTGTTTGCAATAGTGATAGGTTGCAAACCCCAAGGCTAATGAACTTAATACCGAGCTAAAATACTGAAAGTAAGGACCCACCCTTTAATGTTGTTTTTCGCAAAGGAGTAAACCCCACAGCCGGAAAGCCTTTGCATACTAGGCGTCGGCCTTAGCGTGCCATGTTGACGGGTCGATCTTGCTGAGTATTAGAATACTCGGGGTTTGTTCGTTACTATTTCAGGGAACGAGTCGTACTTCCACGACTTGTATGGCAGCTTCCCCGAGGAGGAGCAATGTCCGGAGGGAGGTTCCCTTCGAGTGGGAACGTATCCCCACGCCATGAAGAGAGAGGACCGCGATGTACGCAGGGCTCGGTGCATCGCGTTGATCGTGTAGAGTCTTTCGCGGTTGTATGATAGAACAAGCTTTCGCTGGATACTCGTAGCATGTTACACTTCAATAATGTATATTTTTCCGCTGCACGAATGTTTGTATTTTGAAAACCTGGTTGTATTATACCATGATGTATATATTCTGGCTTGTATGAGATGATGTTTCGTTGTAACTCGCTTTGTCGAGTGTTCCTCTGTTCCGATTCCCGGGTGTCCCGGAGGGGATGCCACGAGAGATGTAGCGTAGCCAGCTATCTTTTGCCGGCTATTAGTGAGAGGTTAGTCTCACGGGAGGGAGATGGGTCGGCCACGAGGGAAGACGTGGAGTCGCCATACTCCCGGGGAGTTGGAAATGGCTAGTCTTCCGTCGAGTGCTAGCGGGAAAGGTTGTCGTATACGATCGGTGTGATGCGTATACGTCATGTAGACGGGTTTTGCCAGCTGGTATAAAATCGATTCGAATCGTTGTTCCTCGCAGTAATGAGTACCGCTTGTTTAGCTCATCACATCGTAGTAACTTATATGGAAGATGAAGATGAGAGATGAAAGGATTAATGATCTATTTTATCTTGTCTTGCAAACTTGATTGCAGTAGTGATAGATTGCAAACACCAAGGCTAATGAACATAACGTGAGCTAAACTACTGAAAGTAAGGACCCACCCTTTAATGCCGTTTTTCGCAAAGGAGTAAACCCCACAGCCGGAAAGCCTTTGCATACTAGGCGTCGGCCTTAGCGTGCCATGTTGACGGGTCAGTCTTGCTGAGTATTAGAATACTCGGGGTTTGTTCGTTACTTTTCAGGGAACGAGTCGTACTACCACGACTTGTATGGCAGCTTTCCGAAAGAGGAGCAATGTCCGGAGGAAGGTTCCCTTCGGTGGGAACGTATCCCCACTCCGTGAAGAGAAAGGACCGTGATGTACGACGGGCTCAGTACATCACGTTAATTGTTAAGAGGTCTTTTGTTGTATAATAGTACAAGCTTCCGCTGAATACTCGTAGGACGTTAAACTTCAATAATGTTATATTTCCGCTGCACAAATGTTTGTATTTCGAAAACCTGGTTGTATTATACCATGATGTATATATTCGGCTTGTATGAGATGATGTTTCGTTGTAACTCGCTTCGTCGAGTGTCCCTCTCGTACCGATTCCCGGGTGTCCCGGAGGGGATGTCACACACGGTCCTCCTCCATTACGGCGTCGGGATCCGTTCCCACCTGGAGGGAACCACCCACGGGAGACTCGCTCCTCTTCCGGAAGCTACCGTATAAGTCGTGGAAGGACGACTCGGGTCCCGAAAACATAACGAACAAACCCCGAGTATTCTAATACTCAGCAAGACTGACTCAGATCAACGAGCACGCTAAGGCCGACGCCTAGTATGCAAAGGCTTTATGGCTGTGGAGTTGACTCACTTGCGAAAACAGCACTAATGGTTGATCCTTACTTTTAAGTTTTTTAGCTTCATATTGAGTGTTAACTCACCATTGTTTGCAGCCTATAACTACTGCAATCAACTTGCAAGAAAAGATTATTCCGACCAACAGCTTCTTTCATCTCTCTTCTTCATCTTTCATTTGATTAACTACAATGCGACGAGCTATACAAGCGGTACTCATTACTGCGAGGGACGAGTGATTCGAATCGATTTTATACCAGCTGGCAAAACCCGACTACACGACGTATACGCACCACACCGGTCGTATACGACAACTTTTCTGCTAACACCGGCGGAAGACTAGCCGTTTCCAAACTCCCCGGGAATATGGCGACTCCACGACTTCCTCCGTGGCCGACCCATTTCCCTCCCGTGAGACTCCAATCTCACTAACAGCCGACAAAAGAGAGTTGGCTACGCTACATCCCCGGGGTGGTAGGGTACATTAGCTTGCTGGGCCCATTACACCAGCATGTAGCACGGTACGTTCAAACTTGTTCAACTAAGTTGACCGGTACGGTCGCTGACCGACACGGACGGGGCTACCACCTTGCAAGACCTCGACCCCGTCTTGCCCTTTCTCCTACATGGCCCGTCCGGTCTCAATTTCATTAACACTTTCTCTAAATTAATGACAACCACATCAAGCACTTAAAGCCTCCATGCTTTAAGATCACCTAAAACAACTACCGTTGCGACTATGAATTAAGCCTAGCTTCTATTGAGCTACCTGTACCGAGTATAGCATGAATAAAAGGAAACCTATCTCATGCATCTAGGGTGTCAATCATTCCCTATCACCTAATGCACAAACATTACTTAACTACTGTGATAAAATAAAATATTTTAAAACATAGGTAGGATGCACCGGGGCTTGCCTCGATTCACGTCGGTGTTAGCTTCCTCGGTGGTAGGGTCGACGTCGATGTTCACGTCTCCTGCCTCGACCTCGGACGGTACCTCGATCACGTCAGGACCTAGGTCGACCAACAATACGTCGCAAATCATAATCATGCGTGCATGAATGTATATGATATGATGTGCAATGGTTTCATCGACATGTTCGCTAATTAACGAGTTAATAACTAATTAATGATTTGCAATAACACATGAAATAATAATAAACTATGATCACATGAAATGACGAGGTTTATGTTTAATTTTTGGAAACATTTTTCATAAACACTTTCGTCTGCAGTATCCCCTTTATTTAAACAAATTCTTTTCTTAAGATTAAATAATATTTAACATAAAATAATAGCTTCTATTAATCAAAGAATGTAATTAATTAATACTTATGAAATTAAAATGCTCAAAATAGATATTTTATTCCATAAACAGATAGAGAATAATTTTATGAATCTAACAAAATTGGTTTCACATTTTTCTGATTTTTATTTAATTTTCTACGAATTTTCGAAAATTGAAAATAGTTCTCGTGCCACACGCGTTGCCACGGGGTTGGGCCACACGCGATCCCACGTGGCCACACGCGATCTGCGCGTGCGGTCCGCGGTGTGCCACCGCCGCAGAGGCGGCCACCGGAGTTGGTCGGCGTTGAGCCAAAGCTCGCATCGAGCCTACCTAACCGCTACGGAGACGAGGCGGACATGATGGTGATGATGAGCTCGCATGAGCTGCGCCGGAGACATGCCGGCGGCGAGGTGCGACCATGGCGGAGGCTCCGGCACGGTACGGAGCTCGTCGTGGTGCCTAAAAATTGGGGAAAATTGAGCTCCAAGCAACTACGCAGCATGCGCAACAACGTTAGGGGGTTGTGGAAGCTTGACAATGGCCGGAGGTGGGTGCTCACCGTGGATGGTGCGGACGGCGGCGGTGGAGCTCCCGGAAGGCGCCCAAATCCTGTCGGACATGGGGAGAAAACTCCAGGTTGAGTGGCCGGAGACGAGGAACAACAAGTTACGCATCACCGGAAAGAATAACGGACACAAACGGCTCACCAAGCAACACGAATTTGGAGACGCGGCGGAGGATCGACCATCTCCCACGAGGAAGAAGCCTCTCAATCCGGCGAGATAGGGCTGCTCGACCTAATCGAGGGCTCTGGGAAGCTTCAAGGGGTTGCTGCGAAGCTTGTGGTGGTGTTGGCTCGTGTGGGGAGTTGTCGGAACGGCCTGCCGGCGGTGAAACCAGAGAGGGTGGCAATGGCGGTAGCGGGAGAAGAACCGAGAGAGAGAGAGAGAGAGAGAGAGAGAGAGAGAAGGATAGGGCCGAGGCCGGCTTTATTCGGTCGGGGAGCGCTTAGGCGAGCAGCTGCGTGGGGAGCGAAGCTGCTGCGTGGGGAGCGACGTGGATGCGCGGCCGGGGTTGGCAACGCCGGCGAGCTGCGCCGAGAGAGAAGAGAGAAGAGAGACCGACGCCGGGCCCTGGCCCGGCGTTTTTGCAAAAGGCCCTCCGGTTTTCAAGTAATTGAAAAACACATTTCCATTGCTCGAGAAAATTTTACAAAAATTCAGGGGTGTTAATAAAATCATTTCCAACACTTTTCTTTTCAGGTCCAGGTTCAAATTCCAAATATTTTTCGGATTAAAAATTCATGTTTAAATTAAAAAGGAAAGCTTTGATTAATTCTTGTAGGCATTTTTACAAACGAAAATAATTTCAGAGAAACTCCATAAATCTTTTATTATTATGTTTGACCAATAGAAAATATCAAACACAATAATTTATTTTTTTATTTGAATTCTTTTTAAGAACTTAATTTAACTTAGGTCAAATTTATATTTTATGTGCATACTTGACATAAAATTAAATGGTTTCACAAATGCAACATGATGACATGATGAATAATGACATGAGATGCACTTTTATTTAATAGGGTTGTTACAGCCCTCCCCCTTACGAGAATCTCGTCTCGAGATTCACGATCGAAACGACTAGACGATGGTACTAAAGAATTTGGGTAATTGGATCGAAGAAACTTTTCTTGTTCCCAAGTAGCTTCAACGATCCGAGTGATTATTCCATTGAATCTTGTAGAACTTGATGGTTCGATGTCGAGTTACTCTATCCTTGGTGTCGAGAACTTTGATTGGATGTTCGTCATAGGTCAAGTCCAGTCTGTAGTTGTTCCACATCAGCTGTCGGTATGTCTACCGATGGTTTCAGACACTTCTTCGCTTGAGACACGTGGAATACATTATGAATTCCCGATAGATGTGCTCGGCAACTCCAAACGGTATGCCACGGCTCCACATCTTTCCTGGATTGGAAAAGGTCCGATGTATCGTGGAGCTAACTTGCCTTTGATTCCAAACCGTTGAATACCTTTGGTAGGAGATACCCGAAGATAAACTTGATCTCCAACCCCGAACACTAACTCTCGACGTCTTTAATCGGCATAGCCGATCCGTCGAGATTTAGCTCTCTTGAGGTTCCGTTGAATGAGACGTACTTGCTCCTCTCGCATCTTTTACCGGATCAGGTCCGAAAATTACTCTTTCTCCACTTTCCGACCAATTCAAAGGTGTGCGACAACTACGTCCATATAGAGCTTGGAACGGTGACATTCCGACACTCTCTTGGTAGTCTGTTATTGTAAGAGAACTCGCCAATGGTAAACACTTCTCCCAATCTTTGCCATATGCTAGGACACATGCTCGAAGCATATCCTCAAGATACTCGATTGATCCTTTCGTTTGTCCATTTGTTTGAGGATGATAAGCCGAGCTCCGAATTAGTCTCGTTCCTAGTGACTCATGTAACTCGCTCCCAAAATCTGGAGACAAACCGTGTCCCTCGATCCGAGATAATAGTCTTCGGCACTCCATGCAGACAGAGAATGCGAGCGATGTATAGCTCGCATATTTTTCGGCGGTGTACCGAGTATGTACCGGTATGAAGTGAGCTGACTTAGTCAATCTGTCCACAATAACCCGGATGGAATCGTGTTTTCGTGGGCTTAACGGTAACCCAATAATGAAATCCATGTTGATGTCTTCCCACTTCCATTCAGGAATACTCAAGGGTTGCAATGGACCTGCTTGCTTCAAGTGCTCTGCTTTGACCCGTCGGCAGGTATCACACTCATTAACATACTTGGCTATTTCCCGCTTCATTCGTGTCCACCAAAATCTTTGCTTTAGATCTTGATACATCTTGTTGGTTCCAGGATGGATTGAGTACTTAGATGTATGAGCCTCATCCAAAATTTTCTTGCGAAGTGCTAGGTTCTTCGGCACCACTAGTCGGTTCTTGAACCAGATAACTCCTTCATCATCTGCTCTGAAGCATTTAACTTCACCTTTCTTGAGTCACCTTCTAATGTGCTCCATGCCAACATTTTTCCAGCTGCGCTGCTACCACTTCTTCACGAATGGTAGGAATAAGAGCCAAGTTGGTCAAGGCTCCATATGGAAGAATCCGAAGATTAGGCTCGCCTCTTTCCTGTGGAGGTGCTTGAATCAAGAGTTGAGCCGTGAGGTTGTTGCAATGAACCTTGCGACTCAAAGCATCGACTACTACATTTGCTTTGCCTGGGTGATAGTGAATCTCAAGTTCATAATCCTTTATTAACTCTAGCCATCTTCGTTGACGCATATTCAAATCTGCTTGGGTGAAGATGTACTTGAGACTTTTGTGATCGGTGTATAAATGTACCAAATTTCCCAAGAGATAGTGCCTCCAGCTCTTCAATGCGAGAACCACTCGCTGCTAATTCCAGGTCATGTGTGGGATAGTGTTCCTCATGACGCCTATGTTGTCGAGAGGCATAGGCAATCACTCGACCTTCTTGCATTAGAACACATCCAAGTCCAGTTCCGGATGCATCACGAGTATACATCAAAAGGCTTCGTCGGATGTGGCTGAGCGAGCACCGGTGCTGTTGTCGACAACTTCTTCAACGTCCGGAAAGCTTCTTCACAATCCTTGCTCCATTCATACTTCTTATCCTTTTCCAACAATTTGGTCATTGGCTTGGCAATCTTCGAGAAGTTTGGAATGAATCATTCAGTAGTAACCGGCCAGTCCCAAGAAACTCCCGATTTGCGAGACCGACTTTGGTGGCTTCCAATCCAACACTTCTTGAACTTTACTCGGGTCAACGGCCACTCCTTCTGCTGATATCACGTGCCCTAGGAACGACACTTCTTTTAACCAGAATTCACACTTGCTAAACTTGGCATATAGCTGATGATCCCTTAGTCGCCGTAGTACAATCCTCAAATGATTGGCATGTTCCTCTTCCGACTTGAAATAGATCATGATGTCGTCGATGAATACCACGACAAACTTGTCTAGCTCCGGTATGAATACCGAGTTCATGAGGTACATAAAGTGTGCTGGTGCATTGGTTAATCCAAACGACATCACCAAATATTCATAAAGTCCATATCTCGGTGGAAAATGTTGTCTTCGGTATACCTTCGACTCCGATCTTAATCTGATGATATCCTGAGCGAAGATCTATCTTGGAGAAGACCTTTGCTCCCATCAATTGATCAAACAAGATGTCAATCCTCGGAAGAGGGTACTTGTTCTTGATGGTAACGAGCATTCAAAGGCCTATAATCCACACATAATCTTAATGTCTTGTCCTTTTTCTTCACGAACAAGGCTAGGCATCCTCATGGTGATGAACTTGGGCGAATATACCCCTTGTCCAATAGCTCCTTTAATTGCAACTCTGCTAGCTCATTTGGTGGCATCCGATACGGCCTCCTTGATATTGGTGCGGTTCCAAGTTGTAACTCTATCTTAAACTCTACCGCTCGATCCGGCGGTAGTCCCGTAAATCGTCCGGAAAGACATCCGGGTACTCACGGACTCACTGGTATCTCCTCCGGACTTTTACTTATAATCTTATTAACCATTGGCAAAATAGTGCTGGGAAGAGTTAAAAGTAAGCAATCTCGACCATGAACGGGAGAGTTCAAATAGACGGCTCGAGATGCTATATCCAGATCTGCCTTATGCAAATCCATCCATTGCATGCTAATAATTGCGTCTAACCCTTGCCCATCCAATATGATTAATGAGGTGGAATAAACCTTGCTATCCAATTTTAATGGCATATTGGCAGCGGCTTCATTGGTAAGGATTTTACCCCCGTGTGTTGAAATGAGATGTGCACATAACAACTTGGATGGCATGATGCGATGCTTTGCAACATATGCTTTGCTAATGAAATTATGTGTGGCTCCCGAATCAAATAAAACCATAGCAAGATGATCAGCGATAGAAAACATACCCGCTAGGATTTGTCCTCCCTCCGGTAATTCTTCGGCCATAGTAAAGTTTGCACGGCCCGTTTTCACTTGAGTATTTTTGGCTCGATTCCTCGGCTGATTCTGCGTCTGTCCTTGTGGTCGTGGTGCATAAGAAGCCGTATGTGTGTATGGACAACTGCGATAGAAATGTCCCGGACGACCACAATTGAAACATGACGGTCCATTCTCGCTGAGGTGCTTGATTCATCGGTCGAGGATTCGGAGCATTCTGCTCGCTGATAGGGCGGACGATATTGGTTCGACCGCTGCTGCTGAGGTTCCTATGGTTGCTTGAGGCTGCCGATAATAATTTGGACAAGAATGCATATGTTGATAGCGCTGACCTGATGGTGCGGTGTATACCAGCCTATATTTTGATGGTCCGCCACTTCCCTGTCCAGCTGCTGGCCTCTTCTTGCTCTTTTCCGCTTGATGGAGGCGGATAGAGTCTTCCAAGGATATAGCATCACCGACGAAGTCATTGAAGCTATCGGTCTTGTTCGAGCACAAGCCGAGACTGCAGCTTGGTGCTCAGCCCTTCCTTGAATAGGTTCTTCTTCTTGGCATCCGTGTCCACATGCTCGGGTGCATACCGACCAAGACGGTTGAATACCTTGGAGTAGGCATGTACGAGTCATGTCGCCCTGCTTCGATGTGATGAAATTCCTTCCTTTTCTGATTCATCAATCCTTCGGGAATATGATGCTCCCCGAATGCTTTAGTGAATTCGGCCCAAGAAACCCCATGTCCTGGAGGGAACATCGCCTTGTAGTTGGCCCACCATGCTCAAGCAAACCCTTGCGATTGCTTGAGAAGCGAATAGAGTCTTCTGATGATCGGTACATGGGAACAACTCCGGCTTAGACTCTATAGTGCGGAGCCGGTGATCGACCTCCAATGGTTCACCCGCATCCGAGAAAACCGGGGCCAAACCGATAAGAAATCCGAGAAAGTCACCCGTTCTTCCGGGGTATTCCGACCTTGGGGACCTCCCCGTGGAGCGGTGTTCCGGACCAATCTGCTCCAATAATTCCCGCTGTTCGCGCGAGAATCCAGCACAACCGCAATCGCTCGTGCCAAGGTTGGGGGTGGTGGTGGTGTTCCCGCCCCTCGCCGAGAACTTTCCGGCTCATCGCGTCTCCTTGTTCCAACCATTCTGTCCAAGAAAAAATTACGTTTAGGCATCTCAATTCCAACACAATTATGGAAGGAACAGGAATACATGGATG
Organism: Chloris gayana; assembly: GCA_031894775.1. Classification (NCBI taxonomy): domain Eukaryota; kingdom Viridiplantae; phylum Streptophyta; class Magnoliopsida; order Poales; family Poaceae; genus Chloris; species Chloris gayana. The sequence goes on along the minus strand of JAUNZO010004697.1, from coordinate 2,575 downwards.
AGAAATTCCAAGATAACTTTTATGCAACAACGATCTCATTATAACAACCACCAAAACCATATGCACATATCCAGTCATCCACTTTACAACGATCCTTATTACGACACTCGTGCATGGCTACACCACGCTCGTTATTACCCTGATACCTATATTACATACTAACTTCCTTACTCGTTACTCACTACAACTCCATTCTTCTTCGTGAATTACGGACGTCACTTCCGGCTCTTAGAACCGCTCGTCTCGGATTCCGCATCCTCCGGTCGTGGAATCTCCGTGAAATCTATGACCGAGTCCACGTCCATTATCTCTTCAGGATCCTCCTCTTCTTCCTCGGATTCATCCGCTACGGAGTTCTCATGCACTTATGGTTCATTCTCGGGAGGTTGCTGTCCAAGCTCTTCATTCGATAACGCATTGTGTGCTTGGAGTAAATCTTGCTCTAACCGATGAATCATGGCGTTTGCGGTCGCCGATTGTTGATCTTTGACTTGAATCTGCTCCACCTTATTCAACAACTGCGCCTCTCTAATTGCTAACAACTCCTCCTTTTCTTTCAGCTGCCTCTCCAACTCCGATAGACGAGCGTCCTCCACCCGTCCTCTCGCGTCACCGATGACGTTACTTGTACTATACATTTCTGCGGAGAAATAAGCATATCAAGCACCGGCAGAAAACCATTCTTAATCCAAGTATTGCGACAAGCTCTTTTATACTTCACTACCAACTGCATATATATTATACACTACCACATTTTCTTTTTACATTATTTGTTTTACACATCTGATCCAACTTTTCGATACACTGCCATACTACCCTCATCGGGTACTACGCTATGCTGCAGTCCGACCTACGTCGGCAAAATATGGCTACCATCCTACTCCCGACCTAGCTATTCTACATCGAACTACTCCAAAACTACTAAGCCGGCGGCGCGTGGCTGTCGGCGTCGACTCGCCGTCCTCCTCTCGTGGGGTCGGCGGTGGCTCGTAGTCCACACCGAGAAACCTCCTCGGCGTTCTCGGGCGGACCCTGGTGCTTGCTGCTGTAGCTGCTGGAACTGCCCGAACAACTTGTCGTGGTCGTGCAACAAGTCGTGGTGCGCCTCGGCCTGTCCGTCGTACATCGCCTCGAGCTCCTGCATCCGGTTCTCGATCTCGATCGGGGTCTCCACCCTACGGCGTGGTTACGCTGTGCGGTCACTCCTACCAGCTCGCCAAGTGGGTTGTGTCCGCGTCACGAGCGGCGTCACGCCGGGCTGTAACCGTGACCAGCCGCTCGTCCAGGGTGATAGACATCCCGTGAAAACCGTCACGGTCCTGGGTGACCTCCACCAACTGCTCCTCCAACTCAGCGATCCGGGCGTGAGACCTCCGGATCTCTCGACGATCCACACGGAAACGGTTCTTCCAAGCGGCGATCCGTCGGTCCCGACTCGCACTCGTGCCTCCAGGTGGTGGATCCTCTGCTCTAGCTCGGTGACACGTGCAGCCTGGGTGTCGTCCTCCTCCCGAACACGCTTCCTAACGCGCGGCATCGGCATCTGCAGGGAACATGTTTAAACTGGTTAAACACTTCTTCCCACAGAAAAGAACACGAAAAGACAACCTATCAAATTACCACGAGACTAGCTAAGTCTATCCCCAGCTTTTATTATAGCACTCAATATGACATGATGCATGCTCGAGAGACTAATTATACGCACTATAGTACACAAAATTACAACGAATAGTTAGTAACTACCCAAAACCCGAACGTCGAACAGTTAGGAAAAATCTAACTATTCTACATCCTTACAGGGCTCCGTACGCTCTCGTACTCTAAACGTGTTAAGTTTTGAAAACGATCTTGTAAACAATGTACTTGTTGAGTCCGAACTGCTCCGATACCAGCTGTGACATCCCTTCCGGGACACCCAGGAGTCGGTACAGGGGGACACTCGACGAAGCGAGTTACAACAGTTCATCGTCTCATACAAACCAGAATATATACATCATGGTATAATACAACCAGGTGTTCGAAATACAAACATTGTACAGCGGAAGCATAAACATTACTGTAGTTTAGAGCACTACGAGTCTTGCAGCGGAAACTTATTCTTTTTACAACAAAAGACTATTAAAATGACTACGTGATGTACTCGAGCCCGTCGTACGCCACGGTCCTCCTCCTTTACGGCGTTGCGATCCGTTCCCACCTGGAGGGAACCACCCTCGGGACACTGCTCCTCTTTCGGGAAGCTACCGTATAAGTCGTGGAAGTACGACTCGGGTCCTGAAAACATAACGAACAAACCCCGAGTATTCTAATACTCGGCAAGATCGACTCCGTCAACGAGGCACGCTAAGGCCGACGCCTAGTATGCAAAGGCTTTATGGCTCGTGGAGTTGACTCACTTGCGAAAACAGCACTAATGGTTGATCCTTACTTTCAAGTTTTTTAGCTTCATATTGAGTTTGTTAACTCACCTCTGTTTGCAACCTATAACTACTGCAATCAAGTTGCAAGAAAACATTATTCCCGACCAACGGTTCTTTCATCTCTCTTCTTCATCCTTCATTTGATTAACTACGAT
>JAUNZO010004696.1:0-107668 GCA_031894775.1 Chloris gayana | reverse complement strand
GCCGTGATTTGTACCAATGGCTCAGCTTCAACCCATTTAGAGAAGTACTCAACTGCCACTACCGCAAACTGAAAGCCCCCTGGTGCTGCTGGGAGTTCCCCAACAATATCAATCCCCCACCTTGCTAGCGGCCAAACCGGTGGTATTGGCTGCGACGTAGTGGCTGGCAAATGAGAGTGCCTTCCCATCCATTGACATCCCGAACAGACTCGCACTAAGTCCTCTCGCATCCCTTATGGCTGTTGGCCAATAGAAACCTTGCCTGAAAGCTTTTGCGACCAAGGCTCTTGGAGCTATGTGAGAAGAACAAGATCCCTCGTGAATCTCCCGCAAGAGTTGTATTCCTTCGGGCTGACCGAGACACTTCAGGAATGGGGCACAAACTCCCCCTTGTACAGCACTCCTTCAATCACAACATAGCCCCTTGCTCCGTGTTGCATCCGCTGCTCCTCCAACTTGTTGTTTGGCATATATCTTTTCTCGATGAACGCCCGTATCGGGCGCGCCAATCCTCCGAGACCAAGGCCAGGACTTTCTTGGTTTGATTCCTAGTGGTGGCTGCCCGGTGAAGCGTTTCGTGCAACACATCCGGCTGAAGAGGACCTTGTCCGGCGGCTGCTTTTGCAAGCAAGTCAGCTTCTTTGTTTTCTGTCCTTCGAATGTTTTTGACCTCGAATCCTACAAAGAACTTATCCATCTCTCTCGACCTTCTCGGCATACGCAATCATTTGCTAGATCAAGCGTCCCGTATCCTTTCGCTAACCGCTCTGCTGCCGGCTATGAATCACAATACAGGACCACTTTTTGTGCTCCCGGTATCCTGGCCTGCCTTAGCCCCAAGAGGATGCCTTCGTATTCAGCTGCATTGTTAGTGGTCCGAAAAGCCAACTTGGCCGAGTACCTTAGCGTCCGCCACTAGGAGATGTGATGACGGCAGCACAACCAGCACCGGAGTCCCCCACGCTCCATCCGTATAGACTGTCCAGATTGGGTCCTCTCGGTTCATCCCGACTTTCAGCCTCCGAGCTGCCGTTAAGGGTCCATTCAACCAAGAATTGAGCTAACACATCCGATCGAATGGCTTTGCGTGCCATGAAGGTCAAGTCATATTGTCCTAATTCAGCTGCCCACTTCAACACTTTGTTGGACGCCTTGTCCGATTTCAGCGCATCTCTCAAGGGGTACTTTGTAGGCACCAGAATAGGATGATCGTCGAAGTACCTACGTACTTACGCGATGCCATCGAGACCGCATACAACAGTTTTTCAATAATTCCATATCCGCATCCGGCTCAGGCAAGTGTTTCCGAGACATAATAAACCGGCAACTGCTTTGCCTCTTGCTCTTTCGTCTGATATACAAGGACCCCAGTAACCGCCTTCGATGTCTGCTGCGATATAAAGGAGAAGCGGAACCTTGGGTGGAGGTGGTTTCAAGGTGGTCAGCTCCACTAAGTATTCCTTGAGCTGTTCGAAGGCCATTTGATGTTCCTCTGTCCACTTGAAAACTCGAGGGCCCCTTAATATCTCAAAGAACGGCATGCTTCGTTCGCGAGTTTGGAGATGAATCTGCTCAAAGCCACAACTATTCCGAGTAAACCTTTGCAACTCACTTATGGACTTTGGAGGTTCCATATCCAGAATTGCCTTGATTTTTGTTGGGTTAGGGTCGATGCCGACTTCGATACCATGTAGCCCAATAGCTTACCCGCCTTGATTCCGAACATGCACTTGGTTGGGTTTAGCTTCATGCCGACTCTACGGAGGTTTGCGAAGGTCTCAGCTAGATCATTCACATGATCTTGCTCAGCAATACTCTTGATTACAATGTCATCTATGTAAGTTGCCGCATTGCGACCCAACCGATCACCGAGGGTGGCTTTGACCGTTCGAGAGAACGTAGCTCCAAGCATTCTTGAGACCGAAGGGCATTCGATTATAACAATATGTTCCTTCGGGTATCCGAAAGGCTGTCAAAGGTTGATCTTCGATTGCTAGCCGGACTTGATGAAAACCTGATTAACCATCAAGGAAACTCATCAACGCAGCCCCGGTCGTGGTGTCAACTAGTTGATCTATCCTTGCCGGTGGGAAATCGTCCTTCGGGCAAAACTTGTTGAGAGTTGTGAAGTCAATATACATTTGCCACTGTCCATTTGGTTTTTTCACTAAGACAGGATTGGCTAACCACGTTGTTCGATCAATGGGACGGACTACCTCCGCATCCAAGCAACTTCGTACCTCTCGCCTTGAGAATGGCAAATTTTTCTTCTATCCAATCCCTCATGCGCTGCTTTATGGGCCTTACTTTTGGGTTCATATCTAGTCCGTGCAATTACGGGGATGTCCTTTGATGACCACGCGAAGACATCAGCATTGTTCCTTAGAAACCGAAGGAGCTCCGCTTCTCTTTCTTCGGATAACCCGCATCCGATTCAAACGGTCCGATCCGGCTGATCCACACATAACACCACTTCATTTGTGCCTTCTTGTGGCTACCTTCGGCATATACTTAGGTACGGTGGGAAGTTCCACAGGGCCAGGAGTGCCTTCACTTTTGCCAATAACATTAATGTGACGCTGCCTAGGGGCCGTATCAACTTGAAGCCTCCTTGCCTCAGCTCGATCTCCGTATACCGTGATGACCCCCTCGGTCCTGGTATCTTCATACAGAGATAATGTAACAACTCTAAGAAATAAAGTGCATTTCATGTCATTCATGAGCATGTCATCATGTTGCATTTATGAAATTATTAATTTTGTGTTAAGACATGCACATGAAATATTAAATTAACCTAAGTTAAATTAAATTCCTAAAAAGAAATTCAAATAAAAGTAAATTTGAGGTTTCACATTTTCTACTAATTAAACATCATAATTGAAGAATTATGAAAGTACTCTGAAATTATTTTGCTTTGTAAAAATATTTACAAGAAATAAGTAAAGCCTCTCTTTTTACTTTAAACATGAATTTTTAATCCGAAAACTATTTGGAATTTGGACTTGGACTTCATAGGAAAAGTGCTTGAAATAATTTCATTAGCCACCCTGATTTTTTATAAAATTTTCTCGAGCTCGGGAAGTACGTTTTTCAATTAGTCGAAAGTAGAGGGGCCTTTTTGCAAAATGGCCGAGCCGGAGCCCAGCGCCAGCCTCTCTTCTTCTCTCCACGCGCCCCGCGACGCAGGTGCTTGGCGCCCACGCAGCTGCTCGGCAGCTTAACCGCCTCCGGCTGGGATAAAGTCCCCATCCCTATCCCTTCTCCTCTCTCTCATTTCTCTCCACCACCCCCGCCATAGCCGCCCTCTCTGCTTCATCGTCGCCACGCCGCTCCGGCCACCCTCCGTCCGAGCCAACCCCACCGCAAGCTCCGCCGAGTTCCCTGCTACACTATGAGCTATCGTTCGCCCTCAAGCTCCTCCGGAAACCGGAGAATCGAGTCAATCTCCCGTGAACCTCACCGCCGGGCAACCAGCGCCGCAGCACAAAATTCCTCGCTCCGGTGAGCTACCAAGCAAATACTTCATCCCCACGCGTGCGCAACTTGTTACCCAAGTTCCTGGCCGCTCAACACCCTCTTTGTTCTGCAGGTCACCGTGCAATTCACCATTTTCTCCACGTCCGCCGCCGCCGTCCGCATCTCCAGGTGAGCCCTACTTTCCGGCCATCCCCAAGTTTCCAGAACCTCATGTCGAGCTTGCTCATGCTCCGTAGGAGCTTGTAGTCTAGTTTTCCCCAAATTTTGAGCTCTGTGGCGAGCTCGCGACTTGAATGGAGCGCCGCCGCGCCTGGACCTCGCCGCCGGCGTGTCTAGGGTTGAGCTCATGTGAGCGCGTCCATACCGAGTGTTCGCCATGCGTAGTAGATTAGTTTGGTGGTTTCGCGGCGAGCTTTGGAGCCCTGCGAGCCAACTCCGGCCATCTCCGGTCGCCGCTCCCTCGTTCGCCACGGCGGAGCCACACCGTGGACCACACACGCTGGATCGCGTGTGGCCACGTGAGGATCCCGTGTGGCCGCTCTCGTGGCCCAGCGTGTGGCACGGAGATATTCCTAATTTTCGAAAATTCATAGAAAATTAAATAAAAATCGGAAAAATATGAAACTAATTTTGTTAGACTCGGAAAAATATTATCTATCCGTTTATGAAATAAAATAGCTATTTTGAGTATTTTAATTTCATAAGTATTAATTAATAACATTCTTTGATTAATAGAAGCTATTATTTTATGCTAATTAAATAATTAATTTAAGAAAAGAATTTATTTAAATGAAGGAGATACTTGCAGACGAAAGTATTTATGAAAATTGTTTCCGAAAAATTAAACATAAACACCGTCATTGTATGTGATCCCAATTTATTACTTTATGTGTTGTTGCATAGCATTAATTAATTATTAATTATTAATTAATGAACATGATTAATTATTAATTATTAATTAATGAACATAATTAATTATTAATTATTAATTAATGAACATGATTAATTATTAATTGTTAATTAATGAACATGATTAATAAAATCTTTGCACATCATATCATGTACATTCATGCATGCATGGTTGTGATTCGCGACGCATTGTTGGTCGACCTAGGCCCCGACGTGATCGAGGTTCCGTCCGAGGCCGAGACAGGAGACGGGGATCTCGAAGTCGACCAAGCACACCGAGGAAGCTAACCCCGACTCGAATCAAGGCAAGCCCGGTGCATCCTACCTATGTTTTTAATTATTTTATTTTATTACAATAGTTAAGTTATGTTTGTGCATTAGGTGTTAGGGAATGATTGACACCCTAGATGCATGAGATAGGTTTCCATTTGTTTATGCTATACTCGGTGCAGGTAGCTCAATAGAAGCTAGGCTTAATTCATAGTCGCAACGGTAGATGTTTTAGGGATCTTAAAGCATGGAGGCTTTAAGGCTTGATGTGTTGACACTAAATTAAAGGAGAGTGTTAATGAAATTGAGACCGGACGGGCCCCGTAGGAGAAAGGGCAAGACGGAGATGAGGGCTTGCAAGGTGGTAGCCCCGTCCGTGTCGGTCAAGGACCGTACCGTTGTCGACTTAGTTGAACAAGTTTGAACGTACCGTACTACATGCTGGTATCATGGGCCCGAGCAAGTCGATGTACCCTACCGCCCCGGAGATGTAGCGTAGCCAACTCTCTTTTATCGGTCGTTAGTGAGAGGTGAGTCTCACGAGAGGGAAATGGGTCGGCCACGAGGGAAGTCGTGGAGTCGCCATATTCCCGGGGAGTTTGGAAATGGCTAGTCTTCCGTCGAGTGCTAGCGGGAAAGTTGTCGTATACGACCGAGTGTGGTGCGTATACGTCGTGTAGTCGGGTTTTGCCGACTGGTATAAAATCGATTCGAATCGCTGTCCCTCGCAGTAATGAGTACCGCTTGTTTAGCTCGTCACATCGTAGTTAATCAACATGGAAGATGAAGATGAGAGATGGAAGAAACGTTGGACTAATCTTCTCTTTTCTTGAAACTTGGTTGCAATAGTTGTAGACTGCAAACCTTGGTCTCTAATGAATTTAATGTTGAGATAAAACACCGAAAGTAAGGATCCACTATTAGTGTTGTTTTTGCAAATGAGTCAACTCCACAGCCAGTAAAGCCTTTGCATACTAGGCGTCGGCCTTAGCGTGCCTTTTGACGGGTCGATCTTGCTGAGTATTAGAATACTCGGGGTTTGTTCGTTATCTTTCAGGACACGAGTCGTACTTTCACGACTTGTATGGTAGCTTCCGGAAGAGGAGCAGTGTCCCGAGGGTGGTTCCCTCCAATGGGAACGTATCCCCATGCCGTGAAGAGGAAGGATCATGGTGTACGACGGGCTCGGTACATCACGTTGAACGTTTGGTAGTATTTTGTTGTATAAAGTACAAGTTTCCGCTGCAATACTCGTAGGTTGTTAAACTTCAATAATGTTTATGCTTCCGATGCACGATGTTTGTATTTTGAAAACCTGGTTGTATTATACCATGATGTATATATTCTGGCTTGTATGAGATGATGAACTATTGTAACTCTCTTCGCCGAGTGTTCCCCTGTGCCGATTCCTCGGGTGTCCCGGAGGGGACGTCACAGCTGGTATCGAGCAGTTCAGGGGCAACAAGTACATCGTTACAAGCTTGTTTTCAAAACTTAACACGTTTAGTACGTTTAGAATACGAGAGAGTACGGAGCCCTATAGGATGTAGAATAGTTAGATTTTTACTAACCGTTCGACGTTCGGGTTTTGGGAAGTGCTAACTATTCGTTGTAGTTTTGTATACTATAGTACATATAGTTAGTCCGCCGAGCATGCATCATGTCATATTGAGTGCTATAATTAAAAGATGGGATTAGATTTAGCTAGTTTTGTAGTACTTTAGTAGGTTGTCTTTTGTTTTCGTTTCGTGGGAAGAAGTGTTTAACCGGTTTAAACATGTTCCCTGCAGATGCCGATGACTCGCGTTAGGAAGCGTGTTCGGGAGGAGGAGGACTCACGGGCTGCACGTGTCACCGAGCTGGAGCAGAGGATCCACCACCCGGAGGCGCAGACGTAGAGTCGAGACGGATAGATCGGCGCTTGGAAGAACCGCTTCCGAGTGGACTGCCAGGAAATCCGTAGGTCCCACGCCAGGATCGCCGAGCTAGAGGAGCAGCTAGTGGAGGTTACCCAGGACCGTGACGGGTTTCACGGGATGTCCATAGCTTTGGACGAGTAGCTGGTCACGATTACCGCTCGGCGTGACGCCGCTCGCGACGCGGACGAGGCACACTTGGCGAGTTGGCGGGAGTGATAGCACAGCGTAACCACGCCGACAGACCATGCGCCGCCAGCTTAGTTAGTGTTGCAGTAGTGCTGATGTAGAATGGTAGGCAGGAGTAGGATGGTAGGCCTATTTTGCTGACGTAGGTCGGCTGTAGTATAGGGTAGTAGCAGATATTGGTCCTGTGGGAGTGTATGAAAAGTTGGGTCGGATGTGTACAAACAAATAATGTATGAAAAGATGTGGTAGTGTATAATATATCTATGCAGTTGTTAGTAGAGTATAAAAGAGTTTGCTGAAATATTGGATTGGTTTTTGTTCGTGTCCGATATGCCTCATTCTCCACGAGAGATGGACAAGCACAAGTAACGTCGTTAGTGACGTGAGAGGAAGAAGGGAGGATGTTCGTATAGCAAAGTTGTAGAGGCAACTCGCAGGAAAAGGAGGAGTTGTTAGCAATTAGAGAGGCGCAGTTGCTAAATAAGGAAGAGCAGATTCAATTCAAGGATCAACAATTAGCAACCACAAACGCCCGATCCATCGGTTAGAGCAAGATTTACTCCAAGCACACAATGCACTACCGAATGAAGCAATTGGACAACAACCTCCCGAGGATGAACCGAAGTGCAGGAAAACCCCGTAGCGGATGAATCGAAGAAGAAGAAGAGGAGGATCCTGAAGAGATAATGGACGTGGATTCAGTCATAGACTTCACGGAGATTCCGCGACCGGAGGATGCAGAATCCGAGACCGGAAGTTCCAAGAGCCAGGAAGTGACGTCCGGGATTCGCGAAGAAGAATAGAGTACTAGCTAGTAGCGAGTGAGGAAAACTAGTATGTAATATAGGTAATAGTTAAATAACGGGCGTGATGTAACCACGCACGAGTGTCGCAATAAGGATCGTTGTAACTTGGATGTATGAGTATGTGCTTATGGATTTGGTGGTTGCTATAATAAAGACTGTTGTTGCATAAGAGTTATTTTGGAAATTTCTCGTCTATGTATTCCTGTTCCTTCCATAATTATGTTGGAATTGAGATGTCTAACGTAAATTTTTCTTGGACGGAATGGTTGGAACAAGGAGACGTGATGAGCCGAAAAGTTCTCAACGAGGGGCGGGAACACCACCACCACCCCCAACTTTGGCACAGGCAATTGCAGTCGTGTCTGGATTCTCGCGCGGAGCAGCGAGAACTACTGGAGCAGCTAGTCCGAAACACCGCTCCGCAGGGTGGTCACCAAGGCCGGAATGCACCGGAAGAGAGGGTGACTTTCTCGGACTTCTTATCGGTTCGCCCACCGGTCTTCTCGGATGCGGGTGAACCATTGGAAGCCGATCATTGGCTCCGCACCATCGAGTCAAAGCTGGAGTTGTTCCCATGCACGGATCACCGTAAGACACTCTTCGCTTCCCAGCAATTGCAAGGGTTTGCTGGAGCATAGTGGGCCAACTACAAGGCGATGTTTCCTCCCGGACATCGGATTTCTTGGGCCGAGTTTACCAAAGCCTTCAGGGAGCACCACATTCTAGAAGGTTTGATGAATCGAAGAGAAAGGAGTTTCTATCATTGAAGCAAGGTGACATGACTGTGCATACCTACTCTAAGGTATTCAACCGTCTTGCTCAATATGCTCCCGAACATGTGGACACCGATGCCAAGGAAAAGAACATGTTCAAGGAAGGGCTGAGTACAAAGCTGCGATCACGTCTCGTGCTTGAACAAGACTGATAGCTTCAATGACTTTGTGAGTGATGCTATCTCGCTGGAAGATTCTATCCGCCTTCATCAAGCGTAGAAGAGCAAGAAGAGGCCGACCGCTGGACAAGGAAGTGGCGGATCGTCAAAGTACAGGCTGGTGTACACCGCACCCTCGAGTCGGCGATACCGAGCATATGCCCTCTCGTCCAAATAACTATCGGCAGCCTCTGCAGCCACAACAATCTCAACCGCAGCGGTCGAATCAATATCGTCCGCCTTATCGATAGCAGAATACTCAAAACTCACGTCCGGCAAATCCAGCACCCCAGCAGAATGGACCGCCCTGTTTCAATTGTGGCCATCCAGGACATTTTTACCGCAGTTGTCCGTATCCCCGGAAGGTACCTTATGCACCACGACCGCAAGGACAGCCGCAAAATCAGCCAAGGACGCATGCCAAGAATGCTCAAGTGAAAACCGGCCGTGCTAACTTTACCACGGTCGAAGAATTACCTGAAGGAGGACAAATCTTAGCGGGTATGTTTTCTATCGCTGATCATCCTGCTATGGTTTTATTTGATTCGGGAGCCACACATAATTTCATCAACAAGTCATATGTTGCAAAGCATCGCATCATGCCATCCAAGTTGCTATGTGCACATCTTATTTCAACACCTGGGGTAAAATTCTTACAAATGAAGCAGCTGCCAATATGCCATTAAAATTGGGTAGCAAAGTTTATTCCACTTCATTAATCATATTGGATGGGCAAGGGTTAGATGCAATTATTGGCATGCAGTGGATGAATTTCCATAAGGCAAGTATCGGATATAGCATCTCGAGCCGTATATCCGAACTCTCCTGTTCATGGTCGAGATTGCTTACTTTTAACTCTTCCCAGGACTATTTTGCCAATGGTTAATAAGGTTATAAGTAAGAGTCTAGAGGATATACCCATAGCTAGTGAGTACCCGGATGTCTTTCGAGACGACTTACCGGACTACCGCCGGATCGAGCGGTAGAGTTTAAGATAGAGTTACAGCCTGGAACCGCACCGATATCAAGGAGACCGTATCGGATGCCACCAAATGAGCTAGCTGAGTTAAAGGTGCAATTAAAGGAATTATTGGACAAGGGATATATTCGCCCAAGTTCGTCACCATGGGGATGCCCAGCCTTGTTCGTGAAGAAGAAGGACAAGACATTAAGGCTATGTGTGGATTATAGGCCTTTGAATTCAGTTACAATCAAGAACAAGTACCCTCTTCCAAGGATTGACATATTGTTTCATCAATTGATGGGAGCCAAGGTCTTCTCGAAGATAGATCTTCGCTCGGGATATCATCGGATCAAGATACGAGATGAAGATATACCGAAGACCGCATTTTCCACCACATATGGACTTTATGAATACCTGGTGATGTCTTTTGGATTGACCAATGCACCAGCACACTTCATGTACCTCATGAATTCCGTATTCATGCCGAGAGCTGGACAAGTTTGTCGTGGTATTCATTGACGACATCTTGATCTACTCCAAGTCGAAGAGGAACATGCCAATCACTTAAGGATTGTGTTGCAGCGTCTAAGGGATCACCAGCTATATGCTAAGTTTTGGTTAAAGGAAGTGTCGTTCCTAGGTCACGTGATATCAGCCGAAGGAGTGGCCGTTGACCCAAGCAAAGTCCAAGAAGTATTGGATTGGAAGCCACCGAAGTCGAGTCTCACAAATCGGGAGTTTCTTAGGATTGGTCGGTTACTACCGAAGATTTATTCCAAACTTCTCAAAGATTGCCAAGCCAATGACTAAATTGTTGGAAAAGGATAAGAAGTATGAATGGAGCAAGGAATGTGAAGAGGCTTTTCGGACATTGAAGAAGTTGTTAACAACAGCACCAGTACTCGCTCAGCCGGATCCGACGAAGCCTTTCGATGTGTACTTGTGATGCATCGAGAACAGGACTTGGATGTGTTCTAATGCAGGAAGGTCGAGTGATTGCCTATGCCTCTCGACAACTTAGGTGTCATGAAGAACACTATCCCACGCATGATTTGGAACTAGCAGCGAGTAGTTCTCGCATTGAAGAGCTGGAGGCACTATCTCTTGGGTAATTTGATACATTTATACACCGACCACAAGAGTCTCAAGTACATCTTCACCCAAGCAGATCTGAATATGCGTCAACGAAGATGGCTAGAGTTAATAAAGGATTATGAGCTGGAGATTCACTATCACCCAGTGCAAAGCAAACGTGGTAGCTGATGCTCTAAGTCGCAAAGTTCATTGCAACAATCTCACGGCTCAACTTTTGATTCAAGCACCTCCACAGGAAAGTGGTGAGCCGAATCTTCGGATTATTCCGTATGGAGCATTGACCAATTTGGCTCTAATTCCCACCATTCGTGAAGACCGATAGCAGCTCAACGGAAAAGTGTTGATATGGAACATATTAGAAGACGACTCAAGAAAGGCGAAGTTAAATGTTTCGGAGAAGATGATGAAGGAGTTATTTGGTTTAAGAATCGATTAGTGGTGCCGAAGGATCTATCACTTCGCAAGAAGATAATGGATGAAGCTCATACATCTAAGTATTCTATTCACCCTGGAACCAACAAGATGTATCAAGATCTGAAACAAAGATTTTGATGGACACGCATGAAGCGGGAAATAGCCAAGTATGTTAATGAGTGTGATGTCCGTCGACGAGTCAAAGCAGAGCACTTGAAGCAAGCAGGTCCATTGCAACCCTTAAGCATTCCTGAATGGAAGTGGGAAGATATCAGCATGGATTTCATCGTTCGGTTACCGTTAAGCCCACGAAAATACAATTCCATCCGGGTTATTGTGGACAGAGTTGACTAAGTCAGCTCACTTCATACCGGTACATACTCGGTACACCACCGAGAAGTATGCAAAGCTGTACATCGCTCGCATTCTTTGTCTACATGGAGTACCCAAGACCATTATCTCAAATCGAGAACGCGGTTTGTCTCCGGATTTTGGGAACAATTACATGAGTCGCTGGGTACGAGGCTGATTCGAAGCTCGGCTTATCATCCTCAAATGGATGGACGGACAGAAAGAATAAATCGGTATCTCGAGGATATGCTTCGAGCATGTGTCTTGACCTATGGCAAAGATTGGGGGAAATGTTTACCGCTGGCAGAGTTCTCATACAACAACGGCTATCAAGAGAGTGCCGAAATGTCACCGTTCCAAGCTCTATATGGACGTAGGCTGTCGTACACCTCTGAATTGGTCCGAAAGTGGAGAAAGAGTAATCTTCGGACCTGACCCGGTAAAAGATGCGAGAGGAGCAAGTACGTCTCATTCAACGAGAATCTCAAAAGAGCTAAATCTCGACGGATCGGTTATGCGGATAAAAGATGTAGAGAGTTGGTATTCAAGGTGGGAGACTAAGTCTATCTTCGAGTATCTCCTACCAAAGGTGTTCAACGGTTCGGAATTAAGGGAAAGTTAGCTCCACGATACATCGGACCTTTTCCAATTCAAGAAAGATGTGGAGCTGTGCCATATCGTTTGGAATTGCCAAGCACATTTATCGAGAATCCACATTGTGTTCCACATATCTCAAGCGAAGAAGTGTCCGAAACCACCGGTGGACATACCAACGGCCGATGTGGAACAGATTACGACGGACTTGACGTATGACGAACGCCCCATCAAAGTTTTCAACACCAAGAATCGAGTAACTCGACATCGAACCATCAAGTTCTACAAGATACAATGGAGTAATCACTCGGAAGCTGAAGCTACTTGGGAACAAGAAGAATTTCTCCGATCCAATTACCCGAATTCGTAGCACCATCGTCTAGTCGCTTCGATCGTGAATCTCGGGCGAGATTCCTGTAAGGGGGAGGGCTGTAACAACTCTAAGAAATAAAGTGCATTTCATGTCATTCATGAGCATGTCATCATGTTGCATTTATGAAATTATTAATTTTGTGTTAAGAAATGCACATGAAATATTAAATTAACCTAAGTTAAATTAAATTCCTAAAAAGAAATTCAAATAAAAGTAAATTTGAGGTTTCACATTTTCTACTGATTAAACATCATAATTGAAGAATTATGGAAGTACTCTGAAATTATTTTGCTTTGTAAAAATATTTACAAGAAATAAGTAAAGCCTCTCTTTTTACTTTAAACATGAATTTTTAATCCGAAAACTATTTGGAATTTGGACTTGGACTTAATAGGAAAAGTGCTTGAAATAATTTCATTAGCCACCCTGTTTTTTTATAAAATTTTCTGAGCTCGGGAAGTACGTTTTTCAATTAGTCGAAAGTAGAGGGGCCTTTTTGCAAAATGGCCGAGGCCGGGGCCCAAGCACCGGCCTCATCTTCTTCTCTCCCGCGCTCGCTCTCCGACCGCCCTCCGTCCGAGACAACCCCACCGCAAGCTCCGCCGAGTTCCCTGCTACTCTCCGAGCTGTCGTTCGCCTCAAGCTCCTCCGGAAACCGGAGAATCGAGTCAATCTCCCGTGAAGCTCACCGCCGGGCAACCAGCGCCGCAGCTCAAAATTCCTCGCTCCGGTGAGCTACCAAGCAAATAGTTCATCCCCACGCGTGTGCAACTTGTTACCCAAGTTCCTGGCCGCTCAACACCCTCTTTGTTCTGCAGGTCACCGTGCAATTCACAATCTTCTCCACGTCCGGCCGCCGCCGTCCGCATCTCCACGGTGAGCCCTACTTTCCGGCCATCCCCAAGTTTCCAGGACCTCATGTCGAGCTTGCTCATGCTCCGTAGGAGCATGTAGTCTAGTTTTCCCCAAATTTTGAGCTCGTGGCGAGCTCGCGACTTGAACGGAGCGCCGCCGTGCTCGGACCTCGCCGCCGGCGTGTCTAGGGTTGAGCTCATGTGAGCGCGTCCACACCGAGTGTTCGCCATGCGGAGTAGATTAGTTTGGTGGTTTCGGGAGAGCTTTGGAGCCCTGCAGGCCAACTCCGGCCATCTCCGGTCGCCGCGCTGCCGCTCCCTGTTCGCCACGGCGGAGCCACACCATGGACCACACGCGCCGGATCGCGTGTGGCCATGTGAGGATCCCGTGTGGCCACTCGTGGCCCGGCGTGTGGCAGAGAGATATTCCTGATTTTTGAAAATTCATAGAAAATTAAATAAAAATCAGAAAAATGTGAAACTAATTTTGTTAGACTTAAAAAAATATTATCTATCTGTTTATGAAATAAAATAGCTATTTTGAGTATTTTAATTTCATAAGTATTAATTAATTACATTCTTTGATTAATAGAAGCTATTATTTTATGCTAATTAAATAATTAATTTAAGAAAAGAATTTATTTAAATGAAGGAGATACTACGAGACGAAAGTATTTATGAAAATTGTTTCCCAAAAATTAAACATAAACAACGTCATTGTATGTGTTGTTGCATAGCATTAATTAATTATTAATTATTAATTAATGAACATGATTAATTATTAATTATTAATTAATGAACATAATTAATTATTAATTATTAAATATTGAACATGCTTAATTATTAATTGTTAATTAATAAACATGATTAATAAAATCTTTGCACATCATATCATGTACATTCATGCATGCATGGTTGTGACTCGCGACGCATTTTTGGTCAACCTAGGTCCCGACGTGATCGAGGTTCCGTCCGAGGCCGAGACAGAGACGGGGATCTCGAAGTCGACCAGACACCGAGGAAGCTAACCCCGACTCGAATCAAGGCAAGCCCCGGTGCATCCTACCTATGTTTTTAATTATTTTATTTTATTACAATAGTTAAGTTATGTTTGTGCATTAGGGGTGCGTTTGGTTGAGCGTCAACGAGGGATGGGATAGAGTCATCCATGATATTCCGGATGAGCTCATCCATCATGGTGTTTGCTTCGATGGACAGAGTCATCCCTGTTTTTTGTTTGGTTGAAGGGACGAGGATGAGGGGGACAACAATTATTATCTAGTTTATATTTTTAATTTATTTGTAATAATATATAAAATAATACGTAATATCACATATTAATATTATCTAATCATTATCATCTCTAATCAATTTTAACAATTTCTAATTAACACTAATCATACTTAGATTAGTTAATAAACTACTCATCAACTAACAATTTTGCACTTATAAATGTTAATTCTTTAGTATTATATACAAACTATTCATTCAACACGTTAAATTTCACTAATCTTTTACTAATAAGCGTAATCGGTAAAGATGGATGGCTTCGGCCCACCAAATTTGAGGGATGGCTTCATCAAGCATATTGAGAGAATATTCTTGTGAGGGTTGACACTTGTCCCTCCTTGACGCTGAAGCAAACACCAACAAAAGAGGGATATCCCTCGAATGACACCGTCCCATCCCTCTTCGTCCCTCCAACCAAACACACCCTAGGTGTTAGGGAATGATTGACACCCTAGATGCATGAGATAGGTTTCCATTTGTTTATGCTATACTTGGTACGGGTAGCTCAATAGAAGCTAGACTTAATTCATAGTCGCAACGGTAGATGTTTTAGGGATCTTAAAGCATGGAGGCTTTAATGCTTGATGTGTTGACACTAAGTTAAAAGAGAGTGTTAATGAAATTGAGACCGGACGGGCCCCGTAGGAGAAAGGGCAAGACGAAGATGAGGTCTTGCAAGGTGGGTAGCCCCGTCTCGTGTCGGTCAAGGACCGTACCGTTGTCGACTTAGTTGAACAAGTTTGAACGTACCGTACTACATGCTCGGTATCATGGGCCCAACAAGTCGATGTACCCTACCGCCCCGGAGATGTAGCATAGCCAACTCTCTTTTACTGGTCGTTAGTGAGAGGTGAGTCTCATGGGAGGGAAATGGGTCGGCCACGAGGGAAGTCGTGGAGTCGCCATATTCCCGGGGAGTTTGGAAATGGCTAGTCTTCCGTCAGGTGCTAGGGGAAAGTTGTCGTATACGACCGAGTGTGGTGCGTATACGTCGTGTAGTCGGGTTTTGTCAGCTGGTATAAAATGGATTCGAATCCCTGTCCCTCGCCGTAATGAGTACCGCTTGTTTAGCTCGTCACATCGTAGTTAATCAACATGGAAGATGAAGATGAGAGATGGAAGAAATGTTGGACTAATCTTCTCTTTTCTTGAAACTTGGTTGCAATAGTTGTAGACAACATACCTTGGTCTCTAATGAATTTAATGTTGAGCTAAAACACCGAGTCAACTCCACAGACCGGAAAGCCTTTGCATACTAGGCGTCGGCCTTAGCGTGCCTTTTGACGGGTCAGTCTTGCTGAGTATTAGAATACTCGGGGTTTGTTCGTTATCTTTCAGGACACGAGTCGTACTTTCATGACTTGTATGGTAGCTTCCCGGAAGAGGAGCAGGTGTCCCGAGGGTGGTTTCCTCCAATGGGAACGTATCCCCACGCCGTGAAGAGGAAGGATCGTGGTGTACGACGGGCTCAGTACATCACGTTGAACGTTTGGTAGTATTTTGTTGTATAAAGTACAAGTTTCCGCTGCAATACTCGTAGGTTGTTAAACTTCAATAATGTTTATGCTTCCGCTGTACGATGTTTGTATTTTGAAAACCTGGTTGTATTATACCATGACGTATATATTCTGGCTTGTATGAGATGATGAACTGTTGTAACTCGCTTCACCGAGTGTTCCCCTGTGCCGATTCCTGGGTGTCTCGGAGGGGACGTCACGGATAACCATGATGGATGATGGCCGGAAACTTGTTGATGACCCTTTGTCCTAACAACACATTGTATGGATATACCATGTCTACTACGTCGAATCCGATATCCTTGGTTCGACTTCCCCTTGTCCATTGGATCCAGAGAATGAAACCTTGAGGGTGATGCAGCCTATGGGTTGAATTGGCTGCCCTCCGAAGCCCTGCAGGGGGTGTACGAAGGTTGCAAGTCTGCTCGAATAAATCCCATTTTCTCCAAGGTATTCCATAGCAAAATGTCTGCTGAACCGCCTTCGTCAATCAGAACTTTGTGCACATCAAAGCCATGAATATTGACCCTCATGGCAAAGGCATCATCGTGCGGATAAATCATTGGCCTAAAGTCAGCTGTTGAAAAGGCCACCGGCACGTCCATCCATTCGTGAAGTCCAATCGGCGGACAAGCGGCTACGTGAGATACCTGCTCGATGTATTCTCTGCATTGTCTCTTGGATGGAAAGTCCTTGCTATTTCCTCCGGTAATCATGAGGATCGTTCCCTTGGATGCTTGACTACACGCGTACTCGAGCTGGTTCTGCCGTCGGGACTTGCTGCATCGCCCTTGATCCTGACCGATGCACCTCGGGAGTTCCGACTGCCGGAGAGACAGATGATGCCTGCTCAAGCTGCACCGGCGGTGGATAATGAGCTGGCTGTGCAGACCCGTAGGACGGAGCATATATGGGTGGGACATAAAGCATTGGGAACGGTAAAGGCGGTGGTGGTGGCGGTGTACTGTGAAGGTGTCAACGGCGCATAATAACTAGTATGCATCACCGAGCGAGGGCCTTCGTTTACCCCGTCTGCCTTGCCGCACACATTGCCTTGATTTCTTCACAATTATTGGTAGTGTGATTTGCTCCTGAACCATGATAATAACAAAAAAACCTTGTGGCCTGTTCCCCGAGAAATTCCTGCCTCGGCCACCTCCTCCGTTGCCGCCTGGCTGAGATGACCCCTACGATTGTTCCGAAGGATGACTTTCTTGCTGCGGGAAGTCTTGCTCTACATTGTATACATTCCTTGACATTTTTTGCTGGTTCCCGTCGTGCATGAACTCATCCGGACGCTTCTCCCCCTTCGGTCGGACTCGATGACGCCAACCCACCTTGGCATTTTGTATATCTTCCTCTACCCTTACTTGACCTTCCAATATCCGGAGCATGTGATCCAGAGTTTGCGGTCGTTTTTCCCCGATTCTTCTTCGGGCTTCACCGATATGAAGGCCCTTTGCCACAGATTCTATGACGATGGGTTCCGGTACATCAGCCACCTGGCACTTCAAATGCATAAACCTTTTAGTGAACTGTGCTAGTGTTTCCCCTTCTCTTTGACAACACGCAGCTAGATCTCCGCCGTTCGGCTCCTTCGGGTGAGATCCATGAAAGTGCACCGATAGAGCTTTTTTTAGCTGTCCCCAAGAGGTGATAGATCCGGCTGGCAACCTAGAGTACCAAGTGCTTGCTATGCCCTCCAGTGCCAATGGTAACGCCATGGCTTTGATGGCATCTCCTCCGCCAGCAGACTCAACCGCTGTTTCATAAAGGATGAAGAACTCTTTTGGGTCAGCCGTCCCTCCGTACACCGGAAGCTTGACCCCGGCTAATCGATGTGACCAGACCGCTGTCCGCAACTCCCGAGCTAAGGGCAAAGAAGGGTCTACCTCGACCTCGTGGCTTGGACCCGCAACCGAAGGAAGAGCATTTTGCCTTGGTAACGGATCCTCCCGCAGCTGTATCATCTGCTCGAGCCCTTGATTTTGCGGAGACAACTCCTGAAAGACTTCGTGAGCCGGGGCCCTACGTTCCGGCATATTTGCTCTCTTGAGAACCTCCGGTTGCCTTGTCGGCAACTCCTGCGTTTTTATAACGAGCTTTCAGCCTCTCCTTGTACCCTTCTTCCTGCCTTGCGAAGTTTTCCATGGCTCGCTTTCTCGGCTTGCGCTCTTCAATCAATTTCCTTTGGTTGTACTCGTGGTTCTAATTGAGCTGCAAGAAGACTCACTTTGCTCTTCACGCTCTGCGAGAGCCCGGCATTGTCTTCCCTTCGAGCTTGACCTTCGCGCTCAGCAAGGAGCATGGCGTTGTCTTCCCTCCGAGCTTGCTCTTCGCGCTCTCTTTCTTGGCTCTGTCTTTCCAAGTCCGGACGATCCCGCTGCGAGCCGAGGTCCTCCGGTGTGACTCGCACCGACGCTTCACGGCCTCCTTCGATCCCAGCTGAAGTTCCTTCATTGGCCGCCCCTTCGGCCATGTCGGCAAGTACGCCTTCCTCTTGACCCACCGTGCCTCCCGGCTCTGCTGCTGTGGAACCCCGAGGATCACCGACCCTTCGACTTCCGGTATATCCTCCGGCCATAACGTAGGCTTTTTTGTTCGCTCCCCGGGGACGGCGCCAGCTGTTGTGGTTACGAAGGCCACAAGCAACGAGGATTAGGCCAGCCCAAGGTGTCCCGGAGATTTTAGGGGCTGCGGGACTACGAAGGTCCTTGGGCTAGGCCTAATGGAGAGGAACAGAAAGACTACGAAGGAAGTAAGAGTTCGAAGAAGTCACGAAGGAGTCACGAAGGATTAAGCCAGCCCAAGGTGTCTCTCATTTCTGTTACAGCGGGGTTACAGGGAGGGTTCAATCTCTCGATGTGATGGGCTGAGAGAGTATTTATAGCCCATACTCTCTCAACCCTAATTGTCACCATCAGCCCACACAAGTTACACTTATGCCCTTCCTATTCGGTCTTGGGCCGAATCCCCTCTTCATGTGCTTGCTTGGCCTTGGTTGGGCCAAATCCTTCCCACCAAGTGCTTCTTTTGAGCCTTGTGGCGCTTGCTCTAAGTCCTTGTTGGGCCTTGTTTCCCTCCGAGCCGGCCCATTGGAGTAAGGTGGTGATCTTCTCCCAACAACTGTGACACCCCTACCTTGCAAAGCAAGAGGGATTGTCGCACAGGATCATATCAGGAGATATTCGGCGAAGCGAACGTTCATTGCACATACATCAACGATACATTTGTAATTTACATGACATATTTAAGTGTGTAGGTAGCAAATTTTTACATATAAAATTCGAGTTATTACAAGCCATGAGTTCCAAATTCAGATTACAATACAAACTTAAAGTTCAAATTCAGATTTACATTACATTAATGTACAAAGAGCGGAAGACTAACATCTCGACGATAAATATATAACAACTTATTAGAAGACCACATCAGCCCATACAACGTGGCCTCACTCTTGGTTTGGTGATGAAGGAACCTACTCCACGGTCCAATCCTAGGGCTCCTCACCTTGCCACACAAATTTCCCGCAGCAATCACGAGTAGTCGGGCCGTGGGACGCCTCGAAATTAATTTAGACGCAAACCGTGAGTATCTAGCATACTCAGCAAGGCTTACCCGTCAAAATGGTTCTAAGAACCGACCCTAATATGCAGGGGGCTGACCGGGCTTGCTGGACATGCTAAAAACAACACCTATATAATTTTGAAATTTCATATTTTAGCCATATTAAGAGGGTTGTAACATGAAAATAAATATAGTGTGCATTTCTAACAAAACATGGTTGCAATACATGAAGTAATACTTCAAAAACAGCAAGCTTAATATTCATTTTCACTTTATTACTACGATGTGATCTGCTCGAGACAAGTGGTACTCATCACCGCGAGGGACGGCAAAATATATCGATTTACATCCTGCAGGAGAAACCCAAATGCACGACATACGCATCATTTAAGAACACGTATGGCCACCTTTCACGAGATCACTATAGATATGAGCCGGGTCCACCCTCCGAGTGTGGGTTCCCCATGCAACCACAATAACGTCGGGTCCGAGGGTAAACAACACACCCTCCGTCTATTCATAAACCCGTGCATCCACCATGACCGACACTTAGCACAAGGGGTGGAGAGACCGTCCAACACTACGACTCTCAAGTTACATCAGTTTACCAACTCCCATATGAAGGTATGCATGTGGTACACAACTCAGTACTTGCTCGCGGAGTCACAACGAACGGTCCTCAACCAACACGCACGGGGCTATGGTGCACATGGGCCAACCTTGTCACCGCATTACTACACATGCACTTCCCCGTACGGTCTCCAATTTAATTATGTGACGGTAACAATATTTGAATCCCTGAACCGGGTGGTCTCCAAACCACTCGGTGATGCTACCGACGACTCCATTAAGCATAGTATACTAACGGAAAAGGATTGTACCTAGCCAAAACCATAGGAATAGGGACTTAATGCAGCTAGGATACGATCAATTCCTGAACGTAAATGCACAGTACATAAACATAGACTTAAGTGAAATAAAAGATCGAAAATTAAGCAAGTAGGATTATGCTCCGGGCTTGCCTTGGTTCGGGTCGAAGTTAGCACATCGAAGGGAATTCAACTCAGCTTGCTGCCCTTCTTGATTCTCGCCTTCGGCCGGGGTTCCTATATGAATGCAATGCAATGCGTGAGTATGAGCGAATACATAGATATTCAATTCATGAAACTTTCTCAATAACGAAATCTAATGCAATGTTTGCATAAAATAAACATTTTCATGTGGGGATGAAGATGATTGCTTATGATGATATTTTATATGGAGATGCCATGGGGACAACCTTCTAATTAAAAGGAACACAAGCTATGTAACATAAACATGAGTATATACTTAGCAATTAATGTGGAATTGCAATTTGAACATGTACATGAATCAGATGAAATAACCCTCTATGAATGTGTGCTGCCATGGTTATGAAAGTATGGTAGACACATTCATGACATGATAACACATGTGGCATGATCTAGGCAAAAATTACTACATGGAAATTATGGTATGCACATTACACTTAGCAAATCTTAAGCAAGGAGTGCTGCCCTACTCAAATAACAAATAACCTTGCAAATACATAGCACATGGCAGGATGGTATACACTCCTAAGCAAGAATGGAAATTCTTACACAACACTTAAACATGGCCAAATGACTATATTTCATTTTCATGCACATTTTATCATATCAACTTATGAATGACCATTAAGCATAAAAATACTAATAGACCAGATTCTTATGATAATTATAGCCATTTTTATGATTGAGCACCAGAAGCAAATAAATTTCTTTTTGTCCTTTTCTTAAAATAAACTCTTTTTGTCCCACTAGATATGGCAATTATACTCTGGAAAATGCTATCCGTAGAATGATGTAACATGACAGACCACTAAACATAATATTCATGTTAAAAACCTATTTGCCTCGTGATTGAGCACCATAAGCAATTATCAAGAGAAATTTATGTAATCATTTCTTCCCATGCACTAATTAGGGCAATTGTAGCCTATTTAACAAATAATGTTCAAAATGATGTGAATATGTTCCAATGCATCAAAATCATGTATAAAATGATGAAACATGCCAGTCGGTGTGATGTGCCCAAATTTGGTGAAGATTTACTTATTAAAATATTTAATTTATGGTCATTTTAGTGCTTAACGTGATGTGTTCCTAACTTACATAAAACTTAACTTTTCACCACAGAACCCTAGCAAACTAAGTAGGGTCATGTAAAGTAAACTTCCCAAGGATTCCAAAAAGTTCTCATTTACATTTTTCTAACCTCTATTGAGAAAGTTATTCAATTTATAATATCTAATGTTCTTAAGCTTCGTTAACGTGATAGCACCTTAAAGCGCTTGAAACTTTAATTTTTACTACAGAGTATCTTGGCAAATGGGTCCGTTGCAAAGTGCGCTTCTCAAGCTTTCCAAAAAGTCCTTATTTGCCTAAATCCGAGATTTCTACAAAAAGGTATTGAATTTCTAATTCCCTTGAAAGTTTACTAAAATTACAAAAATGCCACTACGCGTTTGAAGATGGCTAGGGTGGCTCGCTGGGGCTGTGCTTGGCCGCCTGTGCGTGTTTGTGCGGCGCGTCGTTTGGGAGGGAGAAGGGTGGCAGGCGGTGGCCGGAGATGGGCTGGTGGCTGCGCGGGTAGCAGGGGAAAGGTCCGGCATGGAGGCTCGTGCTCCACCGTGGCCGGAACGAGAGGGTTTGAGCGGCGAAGCGTCACCGTGGGTTGGAGAAGCTCGGCCTCGTGGTTGCTCGATGTAGGGGAGGCCCGAAGTGGGGGCTCGTCGGTGAGGTGGCGGAGCTCGACGGGCGGCGGCGGGGAAGAAGCTAAAATCTTGCACCAATCCGGCTTGGTTCGACCTAGGATGAAAAGGGAAGCTCGTTAGGGTTTCTAGCTACCGTCCGGAGGCAACGCGCAAGGATGGG
The DNA here is from genome assembly GCA_031894775.1 of Chloris gayana. NCBI lineage: Eukaryota > Viridiplantae > Streptophyta > Magnoliopsida > Poales > Poaceae > Chloris > Chloris gayana. Next base: position 85,218 of record JAUNZO010004696.1, on the reverse strand, counting down.
CTCACCTTCCGATGGTTTAATTGCCCGCGGCGGCCACGGCGGTCGAGGTGGAGCGGATCGTCTATCTTTCGTGATTCGTAGGGGAGGAGCAGAGCGGGTTTGAGGAGGTGGAGGCGTGTTCCTGGAAGTGGTGCGCATTGGCTGCAGCTACCGGAGTGAGTGGGAGGGCGCAGGGCGGTGGCTCGGGCGAGCTAGTCATGGCGGCGGGGAGGGAGAGAAATGACGGCCATCAACGGCCGGCGCTTCGCGTGAAACCAACGCGACCTCGACGTTCCTTGACGCGTGGGGGTGCTCCTGTGGCACAAGGACGGCGAACGTTGGCCGGCATGGGCGCCAACGCCGGAGAAGACGGCTGGGCATTGGCCCCGGCACTGTGCGCTCGCTGTTCAACCGAGGTTCCTTCTATTTACAACTTTGCCACCGATATGCTGCTACTGTTATAGCTCCAAAACATTACTTCTGCTTAGTATTTTTAAATGCTGATTTTTGTGGGTGTTCTACACGTTATCTTGAACATTTTTCCTTATAGGCCAAAGTTCAAATTTTGCTTGCAAAAATTTATAAACAAAAATCAAGAACAAACACCATTTTCTCGGGCTTATGTGATTTGTCTAGGGATGTGTGCCAATGTAAAAATTTGGGAAAAATGTCCTAAAATCTTCTTTTGATGTGTACTACCAGAATATGCAAAAATATGGAGTTGCCATCATGGAGGAGCATCACATTTTGGAAGGTTAGGGTTTTATCCAATTTAAGCCACTTTTGAAACCCTAATTTTATATTTCATGTGATGATCACCCGGATTGAGGTTTTGGACATGCAAATGGATATTTAGCATAGTGAAATTTCCAAATTGTGACATGGGATGTCACAAATACGGCCCGAGCGGCTTGGCGGTCCATCTCGAGTATCTAGGGGTGGGAAAGCGAGATTGAGGCCGACTTACGTTTCTTCGTGCTTGGAGGCTTGGATTGCACCTCCGGATCTTGAGATCTTTTGTGATGGCTCGGTTGGAGGAAGAGCATAGTGGTTTGGAACATTTTGGGGAAGAGCGGGAGTCGGCGGACTGGTACGAGTCCGATTGGGGAGAGCATTTGCTTCGTAATCTTCGCCTGCGTTAAACAAAAATACATCTTAAGAGAATAGCAACATAAAGATATAGGAATTTTGGATACCGGTATTAAGCGAGAAAGGAGATACTTACGAGATCGCGATGATTGGAAGAGCCGAAAGCCAAGCCCACTCTTTGGCATCCTGAATCGTCAAAGCCTGATTGCAACATCTTCTTCAAGCGCTTGGTTAGACGATCTAGACTGGGCGGGTCATTCTGTCACTTGGATTGTTATTGTTCTCATTGAACAACCATCCGGATTCGGATTGCCTCTTGATTGGCTGCACTCCCGGACAATAAAACTCCAAAGGATGGTTTCAACTCGTGACGCCTTTCACTTCCTTTAGATTCTTAATCATGGCAAGCAAGGCAATCACCTCTTCATCCTGTTTGAGGTTTTCTCCGATGTTTTTGGAGTTCTAGGAAGGAAGTTCTCCGGCTACGCTAGGCTTAAAGGGTGGAAGACCAGGATGGGGGTTGTCGCAGATAAACCACTCTTGTTTGCAGTTGGCTATACTCTTGTTGGGAGAAATAGGGAAGTATTCTTCAACATTCCGGATTTGAATCCCAACTCCGCCAACCGCATAACGATTGTTGACAGATTGGAGTGGGCGGATTTGTAATAAATAACGGAAAAGATTGAAATGGGGGCGGATGCCCAAGAAAGCCTCACAAAGATGAATGAAGAAGGCTATTTGGAGAATAAAATTGGGATTTAGATTCACTAATTCCCATCCGTAAAAGAAAAGCGAGACGCGGAAGAAAGAGCAGCAAGGAAGATCAAGGCCACGGAGAAAGAAGGATCGAAGTACCGGTTGTTGGGAATCATCGGTTCCCCATGGGACTTGACCGGGCGTAGGAGCGGCCCGGTTGAGTATTGGTTTCGGCGGAAGAATTCCGTCACGAACCATCTCCTCGAAGTTTGCTTCCATGATGCTACTATCTCTCGGTTCTTGACCACCGAATGGGAGTTGATCACGAGGGATGTTGGACGAGGATGATGGATTGGCACAAGATTTCTTCTTGCCCATCTTGAGGATTAGGGAGGAAAATGGAGATTAGCTTTTTTGGGAAGGATGAGGTCCAAGAACTCAGATTGCAATGTCCGAAGATCAAGGAAGGATTGTGGGCGCGCTACGGTGATTTGGGAACGGGTTTGACCTAGGTCGCCCTTCGTATCCTTTATAGGTACCCGAGTTGGGCTCAAGGGCTGGAATTTACTAGGTCGTTTTTACGGCCCAATGAGTTTTATCTGGGTAATTTATTTGTTAAGGCCCAATTATGTAATTATGACCTAACGGTCATAAGGATTCAGATCAACGTGATTGATATAATCGCCGGGCTCTTTTCCAAAAGTAAGGCGATTCGAAATGCAAAATATTTAGTCGCTAGATTAGTATAAGCGCCAAATTAAATTATTTGGAGGTATGAAAAAGTTAGATCGAAGACAATTAGGTCTTGTCTAACTGAATTTTATGAAGACAGATGCCTTAGGCATCCGGCTAATTATAGGCCTTGGAGACTCGAGTCGATGTGAGAAAATGGGAAAAACTGGTCCGGTCAACCATAATTTTTTTGCTCTTAATTCAATATGACTAAGCGGAATGAAAGCAAGACTGTTTTGAGCAGTTTGTTGTATAATAAGATGTGAAATCTAGGAAATTGTGAGGTTAAAACCGGGTGACCAGTCTGAAAATATACGCTTAATGGAATTCAGTTGATATGAGTTATGATTTTGCAGAATTGAATGTAGCATAATTCTTTGAAAATGACTCTTGCATTATTTGTGATATCTAAATGATACAAGAGACGGGGGCTATACCTAATTAGGTGCACCTGACCGGTGCACCATATTTTGAGAGCGTTCGTAAAGATAGCAGGAAGTATACGAGATATTTTCGCATACCTAATTATGTGATATAGAGGATAAAATACCACTTTTTTGGCTTTTTGAAGTCATCTTGAAGGGACAAGAAGTATTAGAGAAGATTGGAGTTCTTTTTAATTTCACACTAGAATTAGACCAACATGCGGAAGACTGGTCGGTCTTATTCAAGGTCAAATAAAAAATTACTCGGGAGCTGCTGTCGTATACTTGCTTTATGGGTATACAATCGTTAAAGGAATGATTGATCGGAGATATGGTGGCATACTAATGAAGATAAGATCTGGTTGAGAGGGCCCACGAGTGGTGCCCGACCGGTATGAAATAATGGAAGGTTCCATATATTGGTATGAAAAGAAGGCGGACATAAAGACCGACATAATATGACTTGATTGACAAGTCATGGAGCAACCGTAGTCCGTTAGGACTCGTATCAATAAGGAAAGCCTAGAGATATAGTTTCGAATATGTAATCCATGTAATCGACTAGGATTCTTCATGTAACCCTATCTCCCCGGATATATAAGGCTGAGCAGGGACCCCCGAAAGCTCTCTAGACAATTCGCAATTAGCAATATGCTAAAGGCAATACATAACATACGGGACGTACGGTATTACTCTCGATTGGAGGGGCTCGAACCTGTCTAAAACCTCGTGTTCTTGTGTGTTTCGTGTGTTGCACCATCAAATTTCATGCTCGTGAGGGACCGGGTAGTTCTAGTGCCGAGTTTAAGACTCGACACATCTTTTACCAAGGCTTGGAGATTGGCCTCGGTGCGATTGCTGGCTTTGAATTCTTGAACTCCGTAAGGGAGTTGGTCGCGGGGATGCTAGTTGTGGACGAGAGAGGGCTTGGTGGTGGTTTTCTTGGATAGTTTCCCCATGGCTTGGAGTGCATCTCGGATTGGGGATTTTTCTCGGATCAAGCTGGGATCAAAAGGGCGAGCTACGGCGATTTGGATCGTTTCGATCGCGATGAGAGAAGAACAAGGGAGCAGTTTGTAAGGCAAGGGCACGTTGCGGCGATTTGGTAATGGATTTGACATAGGTCGTCCCTTGGACTCCTTATATAGACCCTCGACTTGGGCTCGAGGGCTGAGAATTATCGGGCCGGTGAAAAGGCCCAAAGGTTGAGTTTGGACCGTTTTCACTATTGGGGGCCCAGGTTAAGTTTCGTCGCTTTTTAGCGACAAAGGATAGGTCCGCGTGATGCAAGAATCACAGGGGCTCTTTTGCACATTATGATGACCGGTCCGAGTGTGATTCACATTGTGTCGATGGCAATCCGGGTGGTGGCGTGAGGATCTAGCTGGGGACGACGTGCTCCGAGCGGTGGTGCTAGGATCTTGACAGGGGCAGCGTAATTCATGTTTCCGATGACGTGATCCACGTGGTGGCGTCGTGATCCGGGCAGTGGTGCCATGATTCAGGCGGGGATGGCGCTCCTTTGTTTGCTTTGTTCTTGATCGGTCCTCTATAACTCGCTTATACATGGGTTTGTCACCTTTGTTCACGGGCGATTGATTTCTAGTTGCTACTTTATGGTTGCAGGTGAAGTGTTCGATCATCCGCATGTGCCGCTGCTTAAGTGAGGAGATGACATTTCTTGAGATATTCCAAGTGTTATGTTCAGTTGAATATACCAAGCACTATCCCTAATCTCCATATATGAATGAACTCAGGAGGAACTGAATAAATCAATTCAGTGCTCATTGTTTTGCTTAACTAAATTGAATACTAAAGTGCTTTTGTTTAGTGGTTTTAACTGTCACATAATGTCATACTTTTGTTTCCAGCTAGTTACATTGATTTGTGAAATGTTGCACAAGACATGATGTGTCACCTATCTATGGTTCGAGTAACTTTTGTGGCTATTAATCCCCTTCATATTTAAGTTCCTCTTGCTATATGGACATGCATGTGCCTAAATCTTATGCTGAACCATTTACGTGGCAGGTGACATGTGCTAACCTTCAACAATGATGCTGCAACAACTCCATGCATCATACAAATGCTGCAAGTAAAATGCTCAGGAGTGTCGCATACTTAACCTACGGGTATACATTGATCAAAAGAATGATTCGTCAAGGATATGGTGGCATATTGAAGAGATATGACCGGTCGGGAGGGCCCACAGGGTGGTGTCCAACCGATAGAAGATAACAGAAGGTTCCATAAACCGATATGGAACCGGAGACGAACGATTATACCAACTTAGGCTTCGCGTAATCCTCAAGAAAGAAACAAGACTAGTCGTAAAGGACTCCGAATAGATAAGGAACTTAGAGATAGAATTTCCATTGAGTTCCTGGTTCGTGCAGGGCTAGGTAGTTTATTGCTGAGATAAAGACTCTACAAGGAGGTTGTGCAAGACAAATGTTATGAGTTGTAATAGAAACTAGCTAGGTAGCTTTGAAATGTCCTGACCAGTTAGCATAGCTTTGCATTTTTTTCCCTGATGTATGGAAGCTTGTATCATTCCACTGCCTTGTGACTTGTGACAAATAGAATACTTTGTTGTCTTATGACCTTGTGACTCTTGAGCACTTGTATAAATATGAGAATTCAATGAAGTTAATTTTTTTGACTTACTGAGTTCCTGAACAATATTTTACAGGTTGATTTTGGTGTGTGTAGAGGTGTAATTGTTTATAATTAATTATTTGTGGATCAGTGTTAATAACAAAAATTTATATTGTGATTATGCAAACTTTGAATGACTGACTGTGGGTTGCTAATTCTATTAGTAGCAATACAATGTTGGTTGCTATTTCTATTATTAGCATGGATGATTGGTCGTTAAATCTTTGCCTACAGCAACTCACGGTCGGTCGCTAAATAGGTGTCGGTCATTAAAAGTTTTAGCGATGCCACTTACAGAGATCGAAAACATAGGTCGCTAAAAGGTTATTTAGTGACCGACCGTGAGTTGCTAAAGGGTCTTTTAGCGACTCATCCAAAGATTTGATGCCATGTTGTGGTATAGTGGGATGAGGCAAATGAACAAGGTAGATAACTATCCGATACCACTGAAAGGAGATGCAATTTTGAAGAAGTGGTGCATCTGTTCTGTAAAGCATCTTTTTTTATGGTCTTGATCTGATATCTAGCACCAACTGCAAAGCTGTGAAGTGTTTAACCTATCGCCCCAACGAGGGAACGACTAATTAGGGTGAGTAAATCCGTTACTAAGGACAAGCAATTGGAGACCGGCAGGAAACACACAAAATCTGAGTCATGTACCACGTTGCCACCTCACCAGCTTCTCTAACTTATCCTCTCAAGAACAACGCACCCAATGCAAAAGGTCGTGGCGTCGTTTCCTTTTTCAGAGGTACACCGCCTTTTCATAACCTATGAGAAGAATCTTCAAAGTGAAAACACTTGCGCAAAGCGATAGGCCTGACTTAAATAAGGCATGGTGTGAAATAAACCTTTTTTTAAAAAAAAAAACATGTGTGAAATAAACCTACAAAATAGCATTCTCTTGATATAACAGGGTGCAATACAACAAAGTTGGACTGAGTAGTACCGCCAGTGATTTTTTTTTTTGACCGAGAAAACAGCGAGAAAAGCCCCCACTGTACTTTTATTGAAAAAACCAATCAAAACAAACTTTACAAAGGCCAAAACTATAGCTAGCAAAAAAAACTGAAAAACTAAAACTATACAACAAACCAGCAAGAAAAGGAGCAACACAAAAGGCTATACAAAACAGATTAGTCAAGGTATTAAGCCAGTGATTTTCCGAGTGTGAACTGCTTCTTGGCGAATTCTAAACACTTGCATAGCACATAATGGCTTGTTGCAGCATTCTTCTTCTGTTTTTTTGTAGGGCAATATTGCAGCATTCTTCACCTGCAGAAATGAATGATCACAGAGAAATTTCAGGGGAATCAGGAATTTTCCATCTAGACAACACTCTGAGCACTGACCAGGAATCAATATTCCGGCATCCACTGCCAGGGCAACTGGACAAGAGCAAAGGAACAACCACACCGAACTGGCAAAGGAATGGTAGGAAGCCACGGGCTGCTCAGTCCAAACCACCTGCTAGGTACCAGTTCCGAATTGGATCTACCAAGTTGCCACTACCACTTACCGGCAATCACTCCCCAACTTTTTTGACCGGTCATGTGAATTCCCCTCAGATTCTATGGCTATATCCTCTGGTCGGCGCGTGCACGCGTGCCTTTTTCCGACCAAACTAGGGGCCTGTTCGTTTTCAGCTATATAATTTTTAGAGGGTCAAATCAAAGAGAATTTTATCATTTTGAAGTACTAAATAAAGTCTAATCTCGAAACTAATTGCAGACCCCGTATCTAATTCACGAGACGAATCCAACGAGGGTAATTATGGTGTTATTAGAAGATGTTTACTGTAGCATCACTGTAGCTAAACATAGATTAATTAGGATCATTAGATTCGTCTCGCAAATTAGAGGAGGGGTCGCGACATAGGTTTTGTTATTAAATTAATAAAAGTACTACTAAATAGTAAGATTCTCTTTGATGTAACATTCTTGCAAGAATTCGTAGCCAGGCACATAAAGAACTCTCAAACCGTCAGGGCCATGGTTCTTCCTTCCGCCGAAGTGGTGACAAGTTTTCAGTCATTGTTGTGTCCGGCGCTCTCATGCATACTAGCAGCCTTTTGCATCCCCTTGTGGACGCCATTGAACCTCCGGCTCAAGGCGCATAACGACACCAGCAAAAAAACACATCCAAAGTGTTAGTGTGGCCAAGCTTTTTTCTTGTCTGTCTTAATTGCTCTCTCGCTGATGAGTTGCTGAGTAACTAAGCTATTTTATTCGGTTATGTTATGCAAGATGGTGTTAGTGAGCCTGCCGGCCTAGCCCTGACCACAGGATGAGTCGAAGTGGCGATGGTGGTGGGATCAGGAGCTGATAGAGATGGATGTGAGTGACGGTGATGTTAGGCCAATCTTATTGGTAGTGTTATGGTAGTGTAATGAGCATTAAATTTGTTGACATGGCATTACAGAGAAAAGAGGGAGTGTCATGGGATGAGAGATAAGTGTCATCACCGTCACCCTGAACTAGTATAGTTCTTAAGAATCTCTTCCCGATATCTGTGCGATGACACTCTCGACTGAACTGATCTTAATGTGAGGGTTGAGGTTGGTGTTGGACGGCTCTCTGGACCAACTGGCAATCATGGGTTCTAGTATATTAGAACTCCCCATTACCTCAGGGTGACACATCATTATCCATTAGCATGATAGGATATTCTTCAATAATATTAACTGATTAAATTCAGTGTTGGACCATTCACTAAAAACAATGATTCTAAATGTGTGCATCTACTGCTGATTGGTTGTACTTATTTTCTTGTCTAAACTACGACAAAATAAAAACGAAGACAGTAGTTAGGATAGTGTTTGGAGATGCCAGTAAAGAGAAATATATAAGACTGTAACTATATACATTCGTTTTTTAAGTTTGTAATGCAGGGAATAGTATTAGTTTTATACCCTGATGAATGATTTCACATTGGCCAAGTCCCACGTTCCTGTGCCATGCATGACTTAATATCTTGCTGCTCTACAAGAAGCATTGTTTCAAAGAACCTCTATAGGACTGTAACTATTCAACATTATACCTGTATGTATTCTAGCACTCTGGGGGCTCCTAATTTGCAGCCATTTGCACGGGAAGAAACATGCGGCTAATCACTACACTTGCGGCCCTCCACCCATGACTCTAGCGTCGGAGCCGCCCATCCCACCGCCCTTCCCCTCCCTCCCCCACCTCCTGCCGTGCACTGGACCATCATCACGGTCGGCAGCGTCCTCGCTTGTGTGCCGCGTTGCTCACAACCCACCACCTATCGCTATGCCTCCACCTCCCTCCCTTCTTCTATGGCCAAGGGGACGAGAAGCCTCCAGAAAACCGAACCACTAACTCGACTCTCCGCCCACCTCTACGTCGGTGGCCGGCGGCGGTGTTTTTGCCTCGCCGTGCCGCCCTGCTGTAGAATAGGAATAGCAAGCTCTCTCTGGCGCTAGTGAATAGTGGAAAATGTGTGTTTTCCAATGCAAAGCAGAGCTGAATACCCATTAGTACCAGCTTTAAATAATTGTAATACATAAAAGCATAACATCTTAAACCTACAAGGAAGAGCCCCCTTCCACAACCACAAGGCTTATAGAGCCCTATAAATACACCCCGTAGCAGCCCAGAAAATAGTGGTCAAGCAAGCACTCACATCTTCCAAGGCACAACCAACACTTGCTCTCCCATTTGCGCTAGCTAGCTTCCATCAGTAGCAGGCTAGCAGCTCCATTGCTCAAACAATGGGCAAGGAGGTTGACGTGTCCACTCTCGAGGCCGGCGGTGCCCGCGACTACGCGGACCCTCCTCCAGCGCCGCTCATCGACCTCGAGGAGCTGGGCAAGTGGTCCCTGTACCGCGCCGTGATCGCCGAGTTCGTGGCCACGCTCCTCTTCCTCTACATTACGGTGGCCACCGTGATCGGGTACAAGCAGCAGACCTCGTCGGCGTCGGGCCCCGACGCGGCGTGCGCCGGCGTGGGCATCCTCGGCATCGCGTGGGCCTTCGGCGGCATGATCTTCATCCTCGTCTACTGCACGGCGGGCATCTCCGGCGGCCACATCAACCCGGCCGTGACCTTCGGCCTGTTCCTGGCCAGGAAGGTGTCCCTGGTGCGCGCGCTGCTGTACATGGTGGCGCAGTGCCTCGGCGCCATCTGCGGCGTCGCGCTCGTCAAGGGATTCCAGAGCGGGTTCTACGTGCGCCACGGCGGCGGCGCCAACGAGGTCGCCGACGGGTACTCTACCGGAACGGGGCTCGCCGCCGAGATCATCGGGACTTTTGTGCTCGTGTATACCGTGTTCTCGGCCACTGACCCCAAGCGCAACGCCCGCGACTCCCATGTCCCGGTAATTATGAAAAGGATCCATGAACAATTTAGTTCCTGCCTTTTGATTGCAAGAACATTCTGGTGCTGATGCATTCCTTGCTGGAACGAAATGGTGATCAGGTTCTGGCGCCGCTGCCGATCGGGTTCGCGGTGTTCATGGTCCACCTGGCAACCATCCCCATCACCGGCACGGGGATCAACCCGGCGAGGAGCCTCGGCGCTGCAGTCGTGTTTGACAATGATAAGGCCTGGAGCGACCAGGTATATATCAACATATATCCGCATCGCATCATCGATGAGTGTCCTGCGATGAATTGAACTGACATCGTCCATTTTAATTTGTTCATCTGACGGTGCAGTGGATCTTCTGGGTCGGTCCGTTCATCGGCGCGGCCATCGCGGCGTTGTACCACCAGATCGTCCTCCGCGCCAGCGCCAGGGGATATGGCTCCTTCCGGAGCAACGCTTAGGCGTGGCTCTTCGTCATCGTCGACCTCTGGCCTCCACGGGCTCGTCCTCCTCCGACGAAGTTTAAGGTGAACGGAGAGGAGAGTGCCAGCATGCTGTTCAGTAGTTTGAGTGAAGTGAAACGTGCAGTGCTGCAGCAGCAGCACAGGTGTTTGTGTCGTGTGCGCGTGCGCGTGACGCCGTGTAATATTGTCCACGTGTGATTGCCCTGGCTTCAAGTCAAATCAATAAAGATGGAGGAATGCAATGAAAGTGATGATAAAGTTTTATGTGCCCTTCTTAGCATATTTATTGTTTCTGGCTCAAAAGAAGAAGAAAGTGTGCTAATAAACTTGGATCAATTTCTTTTTGACAATACTCAGTTCAGCTCAATCTTCTAACTTTGAAGTCTGATGAAGAAGGAAGTTTTGCAAAAGTTCGGATCGGAGCTTCCAGTCACATGATTCTCTTCCAAATTGCAAATGACAGTGCCTTCTGCCTTTTATGTTCCCAAATTTTAAATGGTAGTGGCTTCAGAAATGCGCCAAACAACATCTCTAAACAAACATATAGCATCGATTCCAAAAAAACAAACAGACATATAGCATCTTCCTCTGTCCCAAATAATGCGCCTGCGTACTATAAACTAAACAAAAACAACACTCAACTAGCTTATTATAAGCAACATTATTTTAGACGTCCCTTGCCTTTATTAGGTGAAACAAACCTCAGTGCAACATTTACTTTAGGTCAAATATCCTCATCTCCTGGCTCTTGTGCATTCACAGGTCCTTGTCCGGGTGGACAAAGACATGCATTTCGGCAGTTAAAAAACTGAGCCCGCAACCGCTGCTCCAGTTGTTAGCAGGGACTTCAGCAGTTTTCACCAGTTCATGGCAGTGGCATATTACATCTCCACTGAAATTATCCTTACTAAATTGTTGTCGTCGTTAACTTTTTCTTTATGTTTGACCATTTGTCTTATTCAAAAAAAGTTTAAGAAATATCATATATTTTGTTGAAAAATATTTTATAATAAAGAAACTTGAAATATAGCATATAACTTTTTGTATTTGAATTTTTTTTTGAATAAGACGAATAGTCATCGTCACGAAAAAAGTTAATGACGAGAACAATTTAGTAAAGGAGAGAGTAAACTTTTTCCGTGCGAAGATGTTGCTTACGATGACTTGGGCCCCGTGGTGCGTCGCAATGCACATACACAAACTTTGGAAGTGTGGAAAAACTGGACCTTCTTTGTTGTCTCAGCATCACATTGCCCACCACAGGAATAAGGCTGTTTGAATACTTTGGGTTACAATTTTGGAATGCACATTTTCTGGTTTTAATAGTTCATTAATCATAGAATCCGTCCCCAGTACCAGACATGGTACCATGATGTTGTAGTGGCGTGGAAATTGGAACAGCAAATTTCAGATTGTAAGACCGACAGTCTAACCTTGAGGATAAGTTAGGTTGCAATTATAAGTTAAACCATACCATCGTATTCTTTTAAGGATTTTCAAAACAAAATAAAACTGCATAGAGCACACAATTTTCACTGGGCAAAAGGTCAGTACTCACAAAATTTCTGAGGCCCAACCATAGCATAGCAATTATAAAACTGAAGGCCAGTTACAACTTTGGCATGCAACGTCCACATGCTATGGTTTTCATCATCGTCAAGCTTGTATGGGATACAAAAGAAGTATTATTGGGTGATTCAACGAAGGTTTCAAAGAAGAGCGACACAGAAGATTCCCTAATCCTTAATATCCCCAGTAGTCATTGCGGATCTCATCACCAAACTTCTGTTTGACTTCAGGATGCTTCTCAAAGTACTCGTCTGTTGTCATCGTGCTAATATTTTTCTGTGCATATAAACAATATGTTAGAATGAAGGCATGGGAAATATCTTTCGTGACCATTTAGCACGGATCTTACCTTCATCTCTTCCATTTCAACAATCTCCTTCTCTATCCTCTCTGATTCCTTTAGTGATGCCTTTTCAGCTTCCTTCAGCTCGACCACCTACATATGCATATGAATACAGCAGATTCCATCAGTACCTCTGAAGAGGAAGCAGTCAACGTACCAATTCAGTAAGTAATGACCATGGAGCACCAAAAGAAAAAGGCAAAAGATTAAGGGAACACTGAATCCTCACCAGGGCATCAAACTTTGGTTTGTACTGAGGACTGACAGTGTCAACATACTTGGGGATCTCTATGCCTGCATTGTTTAACGATTGATATCTCAATGAGATTAAACAGATGAAAATGCATGCAACCATAAGAATATATGAAACCTCAAAGATTTGCAACCAGTGCGGCAAAGGTATAGAAATCAATAATAATCATTGAGAAAACCTTAAAATTAAACCTAGGTCCATATAGATACTCGGTGTTATAGTCTAACATCATATAGCTTATTTTGGGTAGCAGAAGTGTCTACTCTCAACTTCACTTTTATAATGTATCAACAACATATAGTTGCAATAAACCATCTCATATTGGAGTGTACTGATAAAGCTCCCATTATTTAGAAAATACTTCGATCAATCTTTTGTAACAATGAATCAAGTTATCCAAAGATGTACATCTAACGTCTTAAAACCAGTTTTCGCTTGCAATATACTAGACAGAGAGTTCTCCAGGAAACATAAGATGGATAGAAGAAATCATACTTTCGTAGGCCTCCTTATACATATCAACAACTTTTGATCCAATACCCTTTTTGTAGTACTCCAAGTCAATTGGCTGGGGTTCCTACAATAATAACAGCAGAAATATCAGAAAGCTATAATGCATGTTTCTAATCTATCAAAACTCAACATGCAACTACATCGAAATGCTAGAGGACCACAAAGCATTGAAGGCATCGGAGGATTGAATTGGTATCTTTGCTCAACACACCAGTCCTGTTCATCATTGTGCAATATGATCTTTCCACTGCTAGTCATGAACATTCAATTTGTAATCACAAAGGAAATAAGTCATGGGCTGCAGCTTTAACTATTGGCTGCAGCAAGAACAGGGCTAGCAAAATATGATTTCTAACAAATTTCCAATATGATTATTGAAATCAACATATAATCAACACTGCTGGACTCTGGTTCTATGGCCAGCTCAAAGATAAAAAAAAGTTAAAAAGATTGTTAGTGCAAGTCATAAAATAACAACTGTTGGGCTGCAGCTTTTACTATTGGTAATACCTAACTATTTTCAATATGATTATTGAAATCAACATATAATCAACAACTGCTGGACTCGGTTCTATGGCAACTCTAGATAAAAGAGAAAAAAGATAAAATGATTGTTAGTGCAAGTCATAACATGCTTGTTAGGGTGCACCTTCACCCTAGCTAGCTGAGGTGCGGCTGCTGCTCTAGGGTTGCGGCAGGGGGAGAGAGGGGCGTGCGGCAAGGAGGCAGGGGGCGGCGTGCGCAGGGAGGAGAGGAAGAGCTGGGAGAGGCAGAGAGAGGAAAGGGTTTAACCCTAATTTCCTTCTTGATTCAATCCAATTACAATCTCTCTCATTATATAGAGAGGGCTAACTTGACTCCTAAGCAACCTATTACAATTTATGGAAATACCTAAATAACTTAATTGCTAAGAAACCCTAGGTGGGCCAGCTGCTACAGTACCACACGTAAACAGTACCTGGGCCGGCCCAGTAGCACCCTGGTGGGCCATATGCCCTTTGGCCTGTAACATCTCCTCCCCCATTTCCAAACAGCATCCTCGCGCTGGATCTCCGTGGTGTCGTTGATGTCGTAGATGAAGTAGAGGTGCTGCTCATCGCGAAGCTGCCTGTTGAAGAAGATCCTCTCGCCTTGCTCCGATGGCAGGAGAAAACCGTCAAAAGACACAACGGAGGTGTCGCGGGGTTGCACTTGCGTTGTTGCCAAGTCGATGAAGTGCCTGAAAAAGATGCCAAACTTGGCGGCTAACAGTGGTGCAACTAGTCCATCGGGTACTAGCAAAACCGCTTGGCGAACATGGATGAGGTTGTGGCCGGCAAGGTCGACGAAACGTACATCCATGGTCCTATTGCTGATGTGGGGCATCTCCCTCAGCCACGATGCACCTCGCAGAAGAGTATTCTGGTGTTGGGAGAGGTCCTGAAGTTCCATACCCTCTTGACGAAGAAAGGCCTCCATGTCGTATCGACGTAGCGTCCAAAGAAGGTGATGCAGCTAAGCTGATGTAGCAGTGATGGATAGCCAGATTTTAGAGAAAATCATGCCACCGTAGATGGTGTCGCCGTGGAAGTGCCAATGGTTCTCGAGGTGTTGCCGTTCTAGATTGACATCATAGTGGAATAGAGCATTTGCCACTCGTAGGATTTACTATCCCGAGTGATGCTCATGCAATGGTCATAGGCTGACTCCTCATGGCGTTGTCGATGTGGTGCAACAAGCCCATGTGTAACATGTTTGCTCCTCTGGTGCCACCTCCTGTGGTTGAGGAGACAACCGTTGTCCCACGAGAAGCATATGGGCTCGAGCTGCATGCTCGAGGTTGAGTTGCCAATATAGCCCATGGAAGGCTACAAATCCCGAAGATTTCCCGTGTGGCAACTTTGGTGGTATTGGCGATAGCTAGTAGGAGTGAAACAAGAGAGACAACAATAAAGAACCATGTAATTGATGCAACGAGGCTTACTCGGGGGTAAGTGGTCCATTGTCATATTTGTCGGGAGGGGCGAGTTGATCGGATGCAAGGCACCCATGATGAAGGTGAAGATGATCAAGGTGCTGACCTGGCCCGAGGAATCCTCCAAGGTTCTTTTATTGATGAAGGTGGCAATGATGGCCTCCTTCGTGGTCACACGATCTGCACTAACGAGATGGGGTATCTTCCATCTTGCAAGAATCCATGGCCAAACCCTCGACACTAAATGGTGTAGCCTCCGCCACGTCGAGCTTGGTGTAATCAACATTGGTGGTGGTGTGAACAATCTCCATGGGTGGATCCGTTGCGGTCGCAGTGTGGCCCTCCATAGCGTTCATATTGGTAACAGGTGTAGAGAAGGAGCCATATATGAGGATGCCGGTTGTTGGAGCCGAGGAGATGTTCTCCATGTGGATCTCCTCCGTTGTTGGTGAAGTTGTGTAGGTGATGGACGTCGTCACGGCATCTATGGCCTTCTCCTTGGCATTATTGCAGATGAGGTCGTTCCGGAGGCTCCAAGCCGGGGCTAGCTCATCGGAGGAGATACCATTGGCGAGGAACCATAGCTCGGTGAGGACGTCGTCATGGATCTTGATGTCGCCGAGGAGGCCAAAGAAGCGCAAAGGGAGCCCCTCGGTGCCGCCGATAGCCATCTCGTGAGCCGTTGTTGTTCATGTAGATCAGCGCATCCACGATCTTGATGCAGAACAAGTTCTTGCACTTGTGGCTCTTATGGTTGGATGCGATGCTGGGGCTAGGATAAGAGCACAACATAATTAGCAACAAACAACCAATGAATATGGATGGGATGCTTACGTCTAATTGTTGTTGTAGTCTGCTTCTCCGGGTTGGTTGTGCTGATTAGAAGTAGTGCAGCCCACGGAAAAACAAGGACAATCACATGGCTGCCCTTATATTCGTTGGATGGATCAACAACAATAGCTTTGTGGAACATCCAAGCAAGGTCTATACCGAAGATCATAGAGCCCACACCAACAGAGGAAGAGACATCAAAGTACCCACGGATGCCATTGGTGAGTGAGATGGGGAAAGCAGTCCATGTCATTGCACCGTCACCTATAGTAGTATCTCCATTGGAACCTCCTGTCCTATGAGGGAAGTCCCATCTCGAGTCGCCGATAGTGATGCCATCCGCATAGATGGTCTTTGTTATTCCATCGGTGAGTAGCTCATCAATGTATGAGGCAAGAGCTTGTGCTACCTCCAAGTTGCTCTCCTTAACGGAGATATGGACGGGGTCCCTAGGTGCTTGCACGCCCTTGTAACCGTTGCGATTGGAGTGGAGAGGCATACCAAAACAGCAGCCGGAGCGGAAGATGGATCAGCCAATGCCAGATCA
Source organism: Chloris gayana (assembly GCA_031894775.1). Classification (NCBI taxonomy): domain Eukaryota; kingdom Viridiplantae; phylum Streptophyta; class Magnoliopsida; order Poales; family Poaceae; genus Chloris; species Chloris gayana. Next base: position 68,836 of record JAUNZO010004696.1, on the reverse strand, counting down.
TCGAGTGGCGGAGCCGGGATGGTGTTCTCCAAAGTAGGGAAGACCAGGTTGGATGCTCGAGAATCAGCTTGTTGGGCCTCGACGACACCCTCTACTGCCGACACGGCTGGATTTGCCCCATCGGTAATCATCGGAGAAGTCGTTGCGGATGTCGACGCACAACCAAAATTGATGGACAAGGCGGGAAAACACCAAATTGATAGCCGACGGAGAGTGAATTGTAGATGTCGGGTTCAAGATGGTGTGCTCGGATCCGGCATGCTTGTGCGGTCGGTAGGGCTGATCTCCTAGGGTAACTCCGTTGTTGCAACATCAACATCTTTTGGCAACATCCGATATGTGGAATGAACAGTATCGCGGGTATTGTTCATGCCATGAACAGTACCACGGGTACTGTTCACACCATGAACACTATCACGGGCACTTGTTCACATAAGGCAGATCTAGGGAATGAGCAGCAGGTAGATTGGGGACGATGTTGGTGACGGGCGGCTCCTCCTTGATGTTGCTCTCGTAGATACGGAAGTAGTTGTTCCTGTACTTGAAGAAGTTGCTCTCGTAGTCCAGCTCATCAATTGCCTCACGGATCATCCCCGGGAGGAACGAGAATTGGGTGTACTCCTTGCCATCGATCAAGATGACGGACATGAAAGCGGTGGAAGTCATGAAGGTGGTGGTGGCAGGATCAAACAAGGTCTCTGGATACCAGATGTTAGGGTGCACCTTCACCCTAGCTAGGTGAGGTGCGGCTGCTGTTGCTAGGGTTGCGGCAGGGGGAGAGAGGGGCGCGCGGCAGGAGGCGAGGGCGGCGTGCGCAGGGACGAGAGGAAGAGGCTGGGAGAGGCAGAGAGAGGAAAGGGTTTAACCCTAATTCCCTTCTTGATTCAATCCAATTACAATCTCTCTCATTATATAGAGAGGGCTAACTTGACTCCTAAGCAACCTATTACAATTTATGGAAATGCCTAAATAACTTAATTGCTAAGAAACCCTAGGTGGGCCAGCTGCTACGAGTACCACTCAGTGCACTGTTCACGCACGTGAACGATGCACTGGACCGGCCCGATAGCGCCCTGGTGGGCCGTATGCCCTTTGTCCTGTAACAATGCTACTTGTGGAACCTACATTGGCCCTAAGGCATGATCCGAGACAATAAAAGAAAGCAACAACACAAGGGGTTTGTTTGAGCATAGAAATGCATCCGCATAGACCCAGGTTTCCATCGATCTATTGAAATGCATTTAATCGTACCAGCTATGCAAATGCATCTCCATCCAGCTTAGATCAATGCGCTAATCCCAATCGCGGCAACGGAAATTCCCATCATTTCCCCAGTCCTCTACTAGGAAACGTCGTTGATGGAACGAACAAATTGATAATCCGAGGTGATACGTGTTGCGCCGGCGGTCGCTAATATTGAGCTAATTGATCCGGCACGCAGGGTAGGAAAGATGGCTAGACTAGATCGAGAGCCGGTACTCGTGAAAACTTGGTCCGGAGCTAGTGGTTGACGTCCTCGAAGGTGCGGCGGAGGGTGGCGAACTCCTTGCGGGCCTCCTCGGAGACGAGCATCTTGGCCATGCCGTCCCGGTCGATCGTCCTGCCAGCCTTGGCCGCCGCGTCCGCAACCTTCTTCACTGTCCCGCTCATCTTGCTCCCACCGCTCTACCCCACGCCGGCCGCCGCCGCTGTTGTCGATTAGCTGTTTTGATCCGCGTTTGCCTCGGAGGGATCGATGGGTACATCAGGAAGCCGAGTGCGACGAGTCTGTTGGGTTTTGCATTTCTCGATTTTTTTAATAATCAATTTTAGAAATTATTTAATATAAATAACTGATCGTATTAGAATTTTATCGAGTCGCGGGCGATAAGGGCATCTCGCCGGCCATAAGACGAGGGACGACAAGGACCTATCGTCCACTCACCGGGCGATATGATCCTATCGTCTTCCGAACCTATCGTCCACGCAAAAGGCGACAGGAACCTCGCCATCATCCCACGAACCAGCGATAGGTCTTTTCTTTTACGGTCTTTCATATTAATTTTTTTTACTCGTGGATTTTATTGAATTTAGCTTAGTATTTTTTGTCGGTTGTCATATTAATTTTTATTATTCGTGGATTTTGTTAAATATATGGACAACCAATAGACATATTAGTTTTTTTTTGCTTTTTCTCAACCATAAAAATACTAGAAAATGAAGTATATTATATAATACATAATAATCTATTGGGGGAAGATCACCACCTTACACCAATGGGCCGTCCCGGAGAAAATAGGCCCAACAAGGCCATGGAAGAAGCGCCTCACATGCGTGGTGGCCCAAAGGACAAGCACTTGGAAGGGAGTACTTGGCTCAATCATGGCCCATTAAGGCCATGAAGAGGGAATTCAGCCCATGAAAGCTAGCCATGTGGGATGTTTTCAATTGTCTAGAATGCCCTTGAGTAGATAGAATACGAGTGTGGGAATAAGTGTAATTTGTGGGGCTGATAGTGACCATTAGGGTTAAGAGAGTAGCCTCATACTCTCTCAACCCATCACATCAGCCGGATCCGACTCCTCCTATAATATCACTATAATAGAAATGAGAGTCTTCGTACGGGGTCCTTCGTGACTCCTCCTAGCCTTCCGAATACCCTATCCCTTCGTAGTTTTCCTGTTCCTTCTCATTAGGCCTAGCCCAAGGGCCTCCGTAGTCCCGAAGCTCTTTGCCACTCTTCGGGACATCCTTGGGCTGGCCCAATCCTTGTTGATTGTGGCCTTCGTAACCACAACAGCTGGCGCCGTCCGTGGGGAGTCAACAGAAAAGTCTACGTCATGGCCGGGGATATACCGGAAGCCGAAGGATAGGCGATCCTCGGAGTTCAACAGCGAGCAGATCTAGTTGATACAGCCGGCCAAGAGGAAGGCATGCTCATGCGAGAGGGACTTACTCGAAGGGGTGATCAACGAAGGAACCTCGGCTACGACCAAAGGGATCCACAAAGCACCGGTACAAGCCCCACCGGAAGACCTCGAGGTTGTAGCGAGAGTGGTTGGATTTGGAAAGGCAAGCTCAAGAGGAGAGAGAACGTGAGGAGCAAGCCCGAAGGGAGGCCCGAGAAAGGCTTCGCCAAGAGGAAGAGGTCGCTCTTCGTGCGGAGGAGAATGTCGGGCTTCTTGCGGCTCGGCTGGAAGCGAGTACAAACAAAGGAAGGAAGCCGAAGAGCGTGCGTTGGGGACACGAGCTCGGAAAACTTCGCAAGACTAGGAGCGGGGTACAAGGAAAGGTCGGAAGCTGCCATGAAAACTCTAGAGTTGCTAACAAAGCAGCTAGAAGTTCTCGGGAGGGCGAACATGTCGGAGCGACGAGCGCCAGCACATGAAGCTTATCGGGAGCAGCCTTCACAAGATCCTGGGCTCGGACGGACAATTCAGTCTTCGCAAGATCCAATACTTAGGCAAACCGTCCTCCCTTTGGCTGCAGGTTCAGACACGGGTGTTGAGGTGGACCCTTCCTTACCTCTAACTTGGGAGTTACGAGATAGCGGTGTGGCCTCACCGGTTGGCCGGGGTCAAGCTTCCGGTGTACGGGGGGACAACAGACCCGAAGGAGTTCTTCATTCGCTACGAAACAACGGTTGAGTCTGCCGGTGGAGGAGATGCAATGAAAGCAAGAGCGCTGCCACTAGCAATGGAAGGCATAGCAAGCACTTGGTACTCTAGGCTGTCGACCGGATCCATCGCTCTTGGGGCAACTAAAAAAGCTCTATCCGTACATTTTCGTGGATCTCACCCGAAGGAACCGAATAGTGGAGACTTAGCCGCGTGTTGCCAAAGAGAAGGTGAGACACGGCGCAATTCACTAAGAGGTTCATGCACCTAAAGTGTCGGGTGGCGGATGTCCCGGAATCAATTGTTATTGAGTTCGTGGCAAGGGGTCTTCACATCTGCGAAGCCCGGAGAAGGATAAGGGAGAAGCGTCCGCAAACCTTAGATCATTTGCTTAGGATACTGGAGGCTCAAGTAAGGGTCGAGGAAGATATACGTAACGCCAAGGCGAGGATGGCGCAATCAATCCGACCGAAGGGGCGAAAAGCGGTCGAACGAGTTCGGACATGATGGAAAACAGCGAGAAGATGTCAAGGAATGTGTACAATGTAGACCAAGAATACCCTCGGCAAGAAAGCCATCCTTCGGAACAGTCACAAGGGTCTTCTCGGTCGGGCAATCATAGGGGAGGATGTCGAGGCGGAGGCCGAGGCCGGAATTCTCTAGGGAACAGATCACGGAGATTTTTCTGCTATTTTCATGGGTCGGGAGCAAATCACACCACCAACAACTCGTGAGGATATCAAGGCAATGTGTGCAGCAAGGCAAAGGGGCCAATCCGAAGGCCCTCGCTCGATAATGCATACCAGCCACTACACGCCAATCACACCTTCGCAGGCACTACCACCGCCACTGCCTTCGCTATTTCCAATGCCTTATGTTTCCGCCAATTTACGCTCCGCCTTATGGGTCTTCCCAGCCAGTTCATTATCCACCAACAGCTCGGTTCGAACAGGCATCGTCCGCCTCACCGGCAGCTCGACCCTCCGAAGGTCATCAACTAGGACCAAGGGTGATCCATCAAGCACCATCGGTAGAGCCAGCCCAGTATGCTAGCAGCCAAGGATCTAAGGGAACCATTCTCATGATCACCGGAGGAAATGACAGGGATTTCCCGTCTAAGAGACAGCGCAGAGAGTACATCAAACAAGTTTCTCACGTGGCAGCATGTCCTCCAATCGAACTTCACAAATGGATGGAGGTTCCTGTTGCTTTCTCAGCGGCTGATTGTAGGCCCATGATTTATCCACACAATGATGCCTTCTTGATGAGAGTTAACATTCATGGCTTTGATGTGCATAAAATTCTGGTTGACGGAGGAAGCTCAGCAGATGTCTTACTATAGCGCACTATTGAGAAAATGGGGTTCACCCAAGCAGACTTGCAACCTTCGCATACTCCCTTGCAAGGTTTCGGAGGCCAACCAATTCACCCCATCGGTTGCATCACGCTAAAAGTCTCCTTCTCAAGCCCAAATGGACAAGGGGCACTCGAACCGAAGACATCAAGTTTGACGTAGTAGACATGGTATACCCATACAATGTGCTGCTAGGTCGAAGGGTCATCAAGAAGTTTTTGGCCATAATTCATCATGGTTATCTCCGTATGAAGATACCGGAACCGGAGGGGGTCATTACGGTATATGGGGATCAAGCCGAGGCAAGAAGGCTAGAAGTTGACATGGCCTCCGGGCAGCGCCATATCAATGTCATTGAAAAGCCCGAGGATAAGTCAATGTCGGCAGAGCTGCCAACCGCCCCTAAGTACATACCGAAGGTGCAACCACAAGAGGGCATCAAGGAGGTTGTGTTGTGTGTTGACCGACCTGATCAAACTGTTTGGATTGGGTGTGGATTGTCCGAACAACGGGAAGTAGAGCTCCTCCGTTTTCTAAGAAACAACACCGATGTCTTTGCCTCGGTCGTCAAAGGATATTCCGGGAATTGACAAGGTAGTATCCGTGCATAGACTGGATGTGGATCCCAAGGTAAAACCTATAAAGCAACGCATGAGGGACTGGATAGAGGAAAAGAGTGCTATTCTCAAGGCAGAAATATAGAAATTGCTAGATGCGAGAGGTAGTCCGTCCGATCGACCGAACTACATGGCTGGTTAACCCCGTCCTAGTAAAAAGCCAAATGGACGAGTGGCGAATGTGCATTAATTTCACAACTCTCAATAAGTTCTGCCCGAAGGATGACTTCCCACCGGCAAGGATAGATCAGCTAGTCGACACCATGGCCGGAGCCGCACTAATGAGTTTTATGTATGGTTATTCGGGGTTTCACCAAGTTTGGCTAGCAGCCGAGGATCAACCCTTGACAGCCTTCCGGATACCCGGAGGAAGATACTCGTTATAACCGAATGCCCTTCGGGCTCAAAAATGCCAAAGCCACGTTCTCTCGTACAGTCAAGACTACCCTTGTTGATCAGCCGGGCGCAATGCAGCAGCATACATAGATGACGTTGTAATCAAGAGTGTCATGGAGCAAGATCATGTGAAGGATCTAGCCGAAACCTTTGCGAACCTTCGAAGAGTGGGCATGAAGCTCAATCCATCTAAGTGCATGTTTGGAGTCAAGGCGGGCAAGTTGCTTGGATACATGGTGTCGGAGGCTGGTATCGATCCTAATCCAACGAAGATTCAGGCAATTCCGGACATGGAACCTCCGAAGTCTATAAGGGAGTTGCAAAGGTTCACAGGAAGGATAGTGGCATTAAGCAGATTCATCGCCAAACTCGCAGAACGAAGCATGTCGTTCTTTGACATTCCGAGGGGCCCTCGAGTTTTCAAGTGGACACAAGAACATCAAACGGCCTTCGAGCAACTCAAAGAATATCCGGTAGAATTGACAACTCTAAAACCACCTCCACCAAAGTCTCAACTCCTCTATGTTGCAGCAGCACCGAAGGTAGTCAATGGGGTCCTCGTGTATCGGGCAAAAGAGCAGGAAGCAAAACAATTGCAAGTATATTATGTCTCGGAAATACTCACCGGAGCCGGATGTGGTTATGGCATCATCGAGAAGCTACCGTGTGCTATCCTTATGGCATCACGCAAACTACGAAGATACTTTGATGATCATCCTATCCTCGTTCCTACCAAATATCCTTTGAGGGATGCACTAAAATCAGACAAGGCCTCTAGCAAGGTATTGAAGTGGGCAGCTGAACTCAGGCGGTATGACTTGACATTCGTGGCACGCAAAGCCATTCAGTCAGACTTGTTAGCATAATTCCTGGTCGAGTGGGCTCCCAATGGAAATTCGGAGGCGAGAAAGTCGGGATGCCCCGGAGGACCCAATTTGGACTGTTTATACGAGATGGCGCATGGGGAGTCTCCGGCGCAAGATGCGCTGCAGTCATAACATCTCCTAGTGGCCGGACACTAAGATACTCCGCCAAGTTAGCTTTTCAAACCACAAACAACGCCGTTGAGTATGAAGGCATCCTCTTAGAACTAAGGCAAGCTAGAATACTGGGGGCCCAAAGAGTGATTGTATATTGCGATTCTCGGTTGGCGGAAGAGCAGTTATCAAAGGGATACAGGACACTTGATCCGGAGATGGATTCATATCCTCGGAAGGTCAAAGAGATGGATAAGTTCTTTGCAGGTTTGAAGTTAGAAACATCCGAAGAACGAGAGAACAAGGAGGCCGACTTGCTTGCAAAGGCAGCCTCCGGACAGGGCCCTCTTCAGCCGGATGTGTTACGAAACACTTCACCACGCAACCACTTCTAACAACCAAGCCAAGAAAGTTATGGCATTGGCTTCGGAGGATTGGCGAGCCCCGATATAGGCGTTTATTAAGAAGCGTTATGTGCCTGGATAGCAGGTTGGAGGAGCAACGGCTGCAACACGGATCTAGAGGCTACCTTCCGATCGAAGGAGTGTTGTACAAGGGGGAGTTTGTGCCCCATTGCTGAAGTGTCTTAGTCAGCCCGAAGGGATACAGCTCTTACGAGAAATTCATGAGGGATCTTGTTCTTCTCACTTGGCCCCAAGGGCCCCGGTCGCAAAGGCCTTCAAGCAAGGGTTCTATTGGCCAACGACCATAAGGGATGCGAGAGGATCCGGTGCGAGTATGCTCGGGATGTCAATGGATGGGGCGGCGGTCTCACCTACCAGCAACCACTTTACAACCAATACCTCCGGTTTGGCCACTAGCAAGATGGGGAATTGACATTGTCGGGAATTGCCAGCAGCACTAGGGGGCTTTCGATTTGTTGTAGTGGCAGTAGAGTACTTTTCAAAATGGTTCGAAGCTGAGCCGTTGGTACAAATCACAGCTAGAAATCTGCGTAAGTTTTTCTCGGAAGAATGTGGTGTGCCGCTTCGGAGCTTACAGTGGATAATGGCAAGCAGTTCGAAGGATTGGAGTTTCGAGAGTATTGCCTTAGCATCGGTGTCAAGAAGTGTGAAATCTCGATGACCAATCAAAGGGCAAATGGGGCCGTTGAGCGGATGAATGGCAATGTGTTCACAGCAATTTCGAAGGCTCTTGTCGGCCTCCCCAAAGGAAAATGGGCGGAGGTGCTGCCCAATGTCCTATGGTCAATCGGAACAACTGCCGCAAGACCAACCGGGTTCTCACTCGTTGTACGGAGCGGAGGCTGTGACCTCCAAGGAAATTCAAGCTTGGCTCCGTCCGCACCACAAGACCCTTGGCGGATGATGAGGACGTCTCTAAGGACCTCTTGGAAGAAACTCGCCTTCAAGTTGTCGCCAATTTGCAAAAATATATCTCGTTCATGGAGAAATCATACAACACCAAAGTGCACCCAAGGGAGTTTCAACCCGGGGACCTCGTCTTGAGGCGAAAACCGGTGCATGTTAACAAGCTGAACACCAAGTGGTTGGGACCCTTCGTGCTCGACAAATCTATTCGTCAAGGAGCCTATCATCTGCTCGAACTTGATGGAACTCCCATACCACACACCTTCAATGCCGACACTCTCAAGAAATTCTACATCCGATGCTCCTTCGGAAATTGATGGTAGTTTTTGGCTGAGTCTCTTTTTTGGTAAGGTCTTCTTTTAGTTGCGTAGCATGCCTTCGAGCATGGTGCAAGTTTTAAGGTTAAGGTACTTAGCTTTCGCTCCCTATGCATGAGCAGATTTGGTAGTCCAGTTGTCTAAGAGTTTTGTGGTGCAAGGCGGGTCCTACGCACTAGTGCTTTAGGTCTAGGGGTTGTAGTCAAAGGGTCTTCGGTCGTTGCTTGTTTAGTGTTGAGTCTTGTGCGTCGTGCGAGGGAGGTCAAGTTTGTAAATATTCTCAATCAATGAAAAATGTTGTCGCCAACTTGTCCGTGTTATGCATGCATACTTCAACATGTGATACCAAGGTGCTTAGAAACCCTAACGCCTTGATGCTTGGACAACTACGGCCCAATGCCTTGGAAAGATAAATCTAGGAAGTTTAAGATTGGAAACCCCAACTTAGAACCCGAAGCACTGGGAAACCCCCATGACTTCGATGCTAGGCAAGTACGGCCTAATGCCTCATGAAAAATATTACCGAGAAGGCTAAGCATGAAAACCCCATCTTAGATACTCAAAACGCGCGCAAAATAAGAAACAACTGTTTATTTCTAATATAACGAGAGAGAGGGCCCGAAGGCCCCTTCATAATTTACATTTCTACATTACATTTAGATTCTAAGTATGTGCATTCCGCTTCTAGTTCTGAAAGACGGGAGCGGCTATGCCTAATAGCAACCTCCATTTCATCGAGCTCCCGCTTGCGCCGAGCTAAGTCAGCAGCAATAGCAGCTCGACCTTCGGCCGAGGATGCACGAGCCCGGAGGGCCTCGGCATCCACCGGAGCGGAGTCGCTATCACTTGAAACTTCGATTGGTTCCGTTTTAATGATCACTTCCAGCGGTTGCCCCAAGGAGGCCCGGAGGCATTCGCGCTTGGCACGCCGAGCAGCATGTTCTTCCGGGGTGATCTTCGGAAACGTAGCTTTGATGCGACCGTTGCGATCGTTGACAAAGGTTGCAAATTGGCTAAGCATTGCATCCGGGTTATCGCGCTTCCACCTACGCAAGCCGAGTCCCGGTCACCTAAAATGGACCAGGGGCTTCGAAATCCCCGGGGATAAGCAGCCGGTGAGGCAAAGCATCTTCGATAATAGCTTCCTCCGGAACTTCGTATGTCTCTTCGGAGCCGAAGAATTCCTAACAAAACAAGTTGTGCAAACTAGATAATGTATTATCATAAACCTTAGGTACAATAGGCGGCTTCGGAGCGCTAGACGCTTACGAAGACGAATACATGGCTACTTGCCAAACTACCAAAAAGCTAAAAAATGCTAAGGTAAGAGTCAAACCCGAGGCCGCGAAGAAGGGCTTTCGGTGCGAGGACCCTCGCCTTCGGTGGCGGCCTCGGGGACGGTTCCGGTGTCGGCGCGACCCGCGGCCCCTTCGTTGCGGAGCTCGCCGTCCACGGCAGTGCGGGAAGGCCTAGTCTTTGTCGCAGCACCGGTGACACGGCCTAGCTCCGCGTTCGCCGCTTCCAAGGTAGCGGCACGGGCAAGCCCTAACCCCGAAGGCCCCCGAACTCCCGGCCGAAATACCGATCTGCGGTGGTCACATCGGCCCGGGCCTCCTTGAAGGTGGCATTGTCCTCCCCGCACATATCGCGGAGTTCTTGAGCAGCCTCCTTAACTTGGCGGGACGGGAAGGAACTAATGACCTTCACCACCCGGAACGCGACCGTCCAAGCCATGCGAGCACGGTGATGGCCCCACTGGATCGATGCAGCCTTAGTGGCGGCAAGCCCGGAGGACATCCATGGGAGGCTTGCGAGGCCATCACCACGCTCGTGTGTTGGTTCCGGGCACGCGATGCCCGGTGAAGACAGGAAGCCCCAAAACTAGTTTATGAGCTCCCAGTTCCTCAAGCCAAGGGACTCTATCGCCACCATGCTTTGGTGGGCCATCTCCAAAGCATCCGCTTGTGTCTTGATGGTGGCCTCGGCGTCGAAGAGCGCCTGCCCCAACGATCGATCCTCCGCTCTTGATTCACTGCGTGTTCCGAAGAGGCCTTTGCAGCTCTTCGTGCTCGCATAGCAACTTGGCGTATTTCGTTTCGTCTGCTCTTGTACAAGAGCGTCATCGGAGTTACGAAGGCGCCGCTTCAGGTTGGTAACCTTTGCGAGGTGGTTACCCTATGACAAGTAACGAGCATGCCGCGCCCCTGTCAATACTAATCAAGGAGTGTCGGAGCAATTTTAACTTGGTTTTGACAAAGAAGCAAAAAAATGAACATACCTTCATGGTGATGCGGGACAAGCTTTCAATAAGCTCCTTCCCGTCTACCACCTGTAGAGGTCCACCGGCACAAGTCCAACATGCGGCCGGTATATTCAAGGCCCTGGCAAGACGAAGCCCCATCTTCGAAATCTTCGGGCTTCAAGAAGGAGCCAATGTTATGAGGGGCTATCCCACGAGGGAGCACCCCTAGGAAGCCCTTGCCACCTCCTTGGCCCGGTGCACCATCTTCGGATGTGCCCTCTCCGCTGCCGGAGAGATGTGCCCGAGTAGCCCCCTTTCATTGTCTGTTTGAACAACATCATGTTCCCGACTGTTGACCGGGGCTAGGGGCCGAGCCGAAGGAGAAGGCCTTCGGACCTCTTCGGTAGGTGCGGGGTTATTAACCTCCTCCGCCTCCGGCTGAATCTGCTCATCTCGAACGTGTCGAGTCTTAAACTCGGCACTAGTACTACCCGGTCCCTCACGAGCGTGGAATTCGATGGTGCAACACACGGAACACACAGGAACACGCGATTTTAGACAGGTTCAGGCCCCTCGAATCGAGAGTAATACCCTACGTCCTGTATGTTATGTATTGCCTTTAGCGATTTGCTAATTGCAAGATGTCGGAGAGTTTTCGGGGGTCCCTGCTCCGCCTTATATGTCCGGGGAGCTAGGGTTACAAGCGAGTCCTAGTTGATTACATGAATTACATACATGGAACTCTATCTCTACTTTCTTTATTGATTCAGAGTCCTAATCAGACTACAAATTGTTCAATATCTTGCTCCTCAAGTCATTGTATACCGGTCTTAGTACCCTTTTTGTTTCCATACCGGTATACAGGATCTTCGTTATCCTGCACCGGTCGAGGACCGATCTGTTGCCTATCGCCATCATCTTTATCTTCCTTAATTTGCCACCATGTCTCTGTGTATCCATTCCTTCATCATCTCGTATACCCATAAGGCAAGTATACGACAGCAGCCCCCGAGTAATTTTTGATTTAACCTTGAATAAGACTAACCGAGTCTTCCGCCTCGTTGGTCTTTATTCATGGTAAAATTAAAAAGAACTCCAATCTGCTGCAAACTCGTTTCATTTTTCATCCCAGGTGCTTTTCAAGAAGCCCAAAAAATTATTCTTTTTTCACCTTTCATATCACCTAATTAGGTAATCGTAGCTTATTCTTCTCACGGTGCGCCGAATAGGCGCACCCAATTGGGTATAGCCCCGACTCTTGGATCATTTGAACTCTTTTCAAATAATGCAAGAGTCCACTAGTTGGTTCTTCATTATTTCCTTTAATATGCAGTTTCTTCAGACCGCTCCTTTCAATATCCACCTTTTCCTTTTCCACGATCTTCACATACCGTTCTTAGATACGGTGCACCGGTTAGGTGCACCTAATTAGGTATAGCCCCCGACTCTTGGATCATTTGGGAATCACAAATAATGCAAGAGTCTTTATTGAGAGACTAAGCTGTATTATTTCCCATCAATGCTGGGAATCACATTCCTCTTAGCAATTTTTTGCCAAGAACATATCTTCCAGACCGGTCATACCGGTCGAATTTCTTATCTTCTATATATTCTCACAAATTTCACATATCAGATCGCCTAAATCAGCCTGGACTCATAATCCGCTTAGTGAATTTTCACTAAGAACCAAAATTCTGGTTGATCAGACCAGTTTATTCCCTATATTCTCACAGCGACTCGAGTCTCCAAAGCCTATAATCAGCCGGATGATTAACACCCATAGCCTAAGGCATCCTTTATCACCGAGCGATGTAAAATCTAACTCTCTCATACTGCTGAATTATAAAATTCAGCATAACTTTTAATTCTCATCTGAAAATTTCCATATTTCAGACCGCCTTATTACTTTCATAAGGGCACGATGGCTCATTCTTATGACCGTTAAGTCATAATTAACGCAGACAACAAATCATTAACTTCCTTATGGCCGTTAGGTCATAATTGCATAGTTACGACATCCCTCGGGCCTCTTAAAAGGCCCAATAACTTTTCAGCCCCGGGCCCATCCCAGATGTCTATAAAAGAAAACGAAAAGTCGACCTAGGTCAACCCCGCTCCCAAAAGCTCATACTCGGTCGCCATTCTTCTTTGCGCCGTTGCTCTCTTCTTCCACATTAACCAATCTCAAGCTTTCCTTTTCCATCTCCGAAGATGGGCAAGAAGAAATCCACCGCCGTCCCCTCATCTTCTTCCTCTGTTCCTCGCGATCAGCTCCCTTTCGGCATTCAAGACCTTGGTAGCAGCAAGGTCACCGAAGCCTCCCTTAATGAGGCGAGTTAATGATGGGTATCTTCCTCCCCAACCTATCCTAAATTGGAGCGTTCCTTCCCCCGGCCAAATTCCATGGGGAATAGATGAGTCTCAACAATTGGTTTTCAAGGCTTTTTTCCTCCGCGGTCTCGATCTCCCTTGCTCGTTCCTTTTTCGGAGGACTTCTTTTCTTTTACGGATGGGAGTTAGCGAACCTCAACCCTAACTCCATCCTGCAAATCGCCTTTTTCATCCATTTGTGCAAAGCTTTTCTTGGAGTTCTCCCCCACTTCAAGCTATTCCAATATTTATTCCAAATCCGCCCACTTCCATCATCGGACCGCCAAGCTGCAATTGGCGGTGTAGGAATCCAATGCTTGGAACGTAGACGAATACTTCTCCCCGTCCCCGAACAAGAGTATAGCTCATTGGAAAAAAGGATGGTTCTTCCGTGATAATCCCCGACCATCTCTTCCTGCCTTTAGCGCCAAAGTAGCCAAGAACTTCCCTACCGCAGATACCGGGGAAAAACTCAAAGAAGACAGCGAAATTCGTGCCCTCCTAGCCTCGTATTAATTACTTGAAGACTGTCAAAGGTGTCACCGCAGAGACAGTCCTCCGGAGCTTCATAGTGCGGGGAGTCCAACCCCTTAAAAGGCAAGGGCATCCAGCTTGGCTCTTCGACGAAGACACCGCTATGCCTTTAGATGGAACTCTCCTTCCCGACAAGGAGCGGTTAGAAGTTCGCATCAAGCGGATGCTACAACCAAATCCGGACCTATCCGGATGTACCGGAGTGGGTCTCGCTTTCGGTTCAAGCAATCCTCGCGACCCCGTAAGTACCTCTTCCCGTTTCTCCAAATCTCTGTCATTTATTACCATCATACACTTACAAAGATTAAATCTTTATAATTGCAGAAAATGGACAACTACAGGAGTCACCCTCCTCTTCCTCCTAAGGACACTTGGGGGGAAGATTATGCCAGCAATGCCGCTCCTCTAGCTGTTCAAGCCGGTCCGACTCAAAGGCCTTCGGACCGGTCTTTTCCTCTTCCTCCCGCTTTAATCCCCAAAATTACAAAGTCTGGGACCGTGGTTCAAGCTCCTAGTACAAGAAGACGTACTACTTCCTTGACCATCGGCAAACCTGCTGCTCCTCCTACTCGTTCCTCCTCGCTGCTCCCGGCGATACTCGCTCGGAGGCACAGAGACTTGAAGACCGCCGGCGGGAAGAAGAGGCCGTGGAAAGGGATCGCCGGGCGGCTCTGGCCATCCTTGAAGCTTCATTGGGGAAAACTCAAGGCACTTCCGCCTCGGTTGACCCTTTGTCGAAAGTCCCCAAAAGATCCCGGTATGGTCACCGGACCGGTCCTTCCGATGTCTGGAGATTCAGCTCCAACTCCGCAAGCCAATCCAGCGGAGAAAAGAGCTGCAGATAGCGGTGGTGAAGTTACCCAAGGCCCACCCAAAAGGGGCAAAACCTCCACCGGCTTCAAGAAAGCTTCCACGTAAGTTATCCGGATTATCATATTTTTTTCCTGAATTATTCCATCCGTCAAAAACTCCTTAGGTGCCGAAGCTCCTCACTCTAATCTAATTAATGTTGCTTTTTCTTACAGAATTCCTTCTAACTTTCAAGCTAGCATAGCTAGCTTTCTAAGAAATAAGTCTTCCTCAAAAGCTCCTCCCAGTGATGTCCCCGCTTCTTCCCCCGACGTGCCACGGACCGACTCCACTCCTAACACCTCCTCCACCGCCCCTGCTACTTCAAGCGTAGCAGCTCAAAGTGCGGCTCCCACAAAGGAATCTCCTGCCGCCTCAAGTTTAGAAACCGAAAAGCAAGCATCCAATGTTGAAAGCTCTTCTTCCGACAACCCTCCTCCCCAAGCCACCTTATTCCGGATCCCTCCGTAGCTCTCATTGGGACCGGTCTGGATGGAAGAAATTCCTCGCCGTGCCAGGACAACTCGCAAATCTCCTGGAGAACCCAAACCGGCAAAAATGGTGGTCGGAGAAGTAGAGGTGGACAGCTCCGAGTGGAGCCGGAACCTTCACCGCAACAGCTCAATGGGACGCCCTCCAGGAAGAAGAGGCCTTGAAGAATTTCTCGGAATCCGGCCAAGTATATCCCTATCTTTTAACAATTACTCTCAAGCGGTTTCCTTTTCGATCATCAGATTTCTCACTTCCCCTTTTTTCATCTTTCAGGTTCTTCCGAAAAGCTCGAAGCCAAGACTGCTATTATCACTCGCTTGCGGGAAGAACTCTATACCAATCAAGAACGATTGGGTGAGCTGGAAACTCGGACCGCTAGTCCGAAGGCTAAGGAGGATGATCTTCAGAAGAGAGAAGCCAACTTGCAGAATACCCATCGAATGATGGAGGAGCGCCAGCAAGAGATCTTAAAACTTCGTCAAGCTAATCGGAGTAACATTCTCAATTTTTCCCTTTATACTTCATATATATTTTTTAACCGACTCCTTTATCGACCGGTCTTACTTTTGACTTCAGCACTTGAGAACCTTGTTGCTGCTCACAAAAAGGTCTAAGAAATTCTCGCTGAAAAGCAGCGGCTCAAGAGCGAGCACCGGAAGAAGGCTCTCGTGTCGAAGAACAACAAGCGGCCCGGATTGGAGAACTCGAAGGTGAACTTACCGCTAAGGATAGCATCCTGGCTCAAACCCTTCGCTCCAACAAAATCCCGGAGACCGAGAATGCCAGCTTGAAAGCTGAACTTGCTGAAGCCTTGGAGGCGGCGAAATCAGCTCAAGCGGACAAGGAAATTGCCCCGAAGACCGCTCAAGAATCCGCCCAACTTGCGCTTCAAGCAAAAGATCGCGAGATTCAACGCTTACGTAAAGTTGAAGCCAAGCCGATGGCGTCAAATACTAAGATCAAGGGCAGGTTCGGAGCCGCCGAGATCCGGCATAGGCGTAAGTACCGGTCTTTCTTGTTCATTTTTACGTCATCTTTTGAAAATACCGGTCTTTTCTCCTAAACATTTGCTCGTCTTTTCAGAACTTACTGCAGGTACCATTCGTACTATGGAATATCTCAATGGCGGTCAAACTATTGAACCCAATGAGATAGACCTTGAGTCCGCCATCCGGGCAATCCCGAGAAGGATCGGAGAGCATTCAAGACCGGTCGCTGCTTCAGGAGGTGGACATATCGCCGCCATAATTCAATCTTGGACTCCGGTCGAAGATTGCGACTTCAATTTCATCCGGGATGGTGCCCACCCCGACACCACCGAAGACCGGTTCAATGAGCTGAGAAACTCACTCATTGGTACTGTTTCCGAATTGGTGAAAGATGTTCCGATTGACCCGTCGGGCATCCCTCTCGAATGTAGCTCCAGCAGCTTTTGCCCTAGATCAAGATGCTCGGGATGCTGCTACCGCCTCCGGACAAACAATAGAAGATGCCTTCGAAGATCTTGACAGAGATTTAATCGTAACTTCTTCCGATTCTCGAAGAAACAACTGGATGATAGGCTTGAAGGAAATCCCAAGACTCGGAGACACCGGAACCTCAAGTGGTCCTGCTTAGAAGTCTTTGTAATAGGGTCATTTTGTAATCGAACATCTTGATCATTACATTGTTTGCTTATATATGCCGATCACTTTTTTTTCTTCTTATATGAATACTGGTTTCACCATTATACTTACTAGCTTATTTACTCAAAATATGATGGTTATTTCAACTTGATAATTATGATCCAATTTTGGCTCTAATCAGCACAAATCACAATTCATAATTATAGCTTACTTTAACAAAATCATATAGTATGAGTAAAAAAGCCAGTTTGTAAAATTTCCCAAACTGTTCTTAATACAACAGTTTACCAATCAGTATTCATAAAAAAGAATGCTATACAAGTATCTTTTCCTGAATATACCAGTCTTAAACACAAGCTTATAATTTCAGTAGACTGCTCTTATCACAAGCAATCCATTAACTAAATGACTGGTCTTATTATTCAGGAATAGCAACATATCACAGATCGCTCTTATCATAACAAAATATCACGGACTACTCTTTATCATAGTAGCCCCCTGGCTCAATAATTTAATTTAATTAAAGTATGGAGACACAAAAAAACAAACACATCGTTATTAGATAAAATTACTTTATTATAATAAGAAAGAAAACTTTACAAGAAATACTCTTTAAGTATAAAAACGACGAAGTTGATCAATATTCCAAGAATTTGGAATTTCTTCCTCCTCCAAGGTCATAAGCCTATAAGCCCCTGGTCCGGATACCGATTTAACCAAAAAGGTCCTTCCCGGACCGGTGACAACTTATGCCTGTTCTTGTTAGACTC
Organism: Chloris gayana; assembly: GCA_031894775.1. Taxonomy (NCBI): domain Eukaryota; kingdom Viridiplantae; phylum Streptophyta; class Magnoliopsida; order Poales; family Poaceae; genus Chloris; species Chloris gayana. Next base: position 51,366 of record JAUNZO010004696.1, on the reverse strand, counting down.
GAATCTTCCGCAAAACCAAATCTCCTATTTGGAATTCCCGCGTACGAACATTACGATCATGATAGCGACGCAATCCTTGCTGATATTTGGCGGCTCGAATCGAGCTTGATCTCTCAATTCTTCCGCAGCAATCAGTTCAACTTGACGTTGATCATCATATTTTTCTTCATCATAATACCTTACCCGAGCTGACACCATATTCACTTCAGTAGGCAACATGGCTTCGAGATCCATATACTAAAGAAAAAGGAGATTGTCCCGTAGCTACGCTAACATTAGTGCGCAAACCCCAGAGCACCCAGGGCAATTCCTTAACCCATTTTCCCGCATAAGGTTTCAACCGATCAAAAATTCTTGGTTTAAGACCGGTCAAAATCATTCCATTAGCTCGTTCCACTTGTCCATTGCTCTGCGGATGCGCCACCGACGCATATTGCACCTTGATCCCTAAGCTCTCAAGCATAATCTTTGAAGAACTCCGAAGTGAATTGAGGTCCATTATCAGTAATAATACTGTATGGAACCCCAAAACGTACAAAAATGTTCTCGCAAAAACTTAATTGCGCGAGCCGTAGTCGTACTAGTAACCGCCTCAGCCTCAATCCACTTGGAAAACTTGTCTACTGCCACAAAAATATGCGTGAATCCTCCCGGTGCCCGCTTAAAAGGTCCCACTATGTCCAGCCCCCAAGTAGAGAAAGGCCAAGTCATTGGAATTAATTGCAGCTCCTGAGCCGGAGTATGAGGTTGTCTTGCAAAAAGCTGGCATCCTCGACAATTCTTAACCACTCTATGCGCATCATCCGTCGTCGTAGGCCAATAAAATCCCCTGTCCGAATATCTTCCCAACCAATGTCTTCGAAGAAGCATGGTTTCCACAAATCCCCTTGTGTATGTCTTCAAGCAATTGAATGCCATCGGAAACCGACACACACTTCATCAAGATATTAGCTCCACGCTTATATAATTCTCCTTCAAGAATTAGATAATTGCGGGCTCGTACTTCCAATCTTTGCTTCTCCACCTTATCCTCCGGTGTTTTGCCGGATTGCAAATAGTCAAGATACGGAGTACGCCAATCAGAATCAATAATCATAACATCCAATGGCTGAATATCACCAGCATTGAACTCGCCTACGGTCTTTTCTCGGTAAACCCGTACTATCGACTGGTCCTTCAAGACCGCTTTTTCCTCCTGTCTTTTCGAGGCTGCCTTATCTTCGATTTCGGTAATAGTAACCTTGGGCTCCATCTTTATAGATGGTTTATCCAACACCTGAAGGAAAACGCCGGGAGGAACTACCTGTCGCGAAGATCCCAGTCTAGCCAACTCATCCGCAGCAGAATTATTTCCGCGCAGTATATGAGAAAATCGCAAACCATCAAATTTATCTTCTAATTTCCGAACCTCTTGACGATAAGCGATCATATGATCATCATGAGCATCCCACACCTTGTTAACTTGGCTAATCACTAACATCGAATCACCATAAATATCCAATCGTCGGACGCCTAACGAAACGGCTAGTCCGAGTCCATGAAGCAAGGCTTCATACTCCGCCGTATTGTTTGAAGCTCGAAAGTGCATTTGCAACACATATCCGAGCGGTTCCTTTTGCGGAGTGAGAAGTACCACGCCAGCCCCCGCGCTCGAAAGCTGCGGGGACCCATCAAAGAACATCTCCCAATACTCCAATGCTTGAATCTCCCGCGGCACTTGTGTTTCCAACCACTCGTTATGAAATCAGCTAATGCTTGTCCTTTAATAGCCGTCCAGGAAGAGAACGTAATTTCATACTGGCCAAGTTCTATAGCCCACTTAGCAACTTGACCAATCGCTTCTCGGTTGCGAACAATATCTCCGATGGCAAACCCGGTCTTAACCTCAATGGGATGCGCTTGGAAATAATGCTTCGACTTCCGAGAAGTTATCACCACAACGATATATTAACTTCTGCAATTGGAGATATCGTATCTTAGACTCGGTAAGAACTTCACTTACAAAATAGACCGGATGTTGCACCAATTGCAAGTGTCCTTCTTCCTTCCGATCAACCGCCGAACCGTGCTTACCACGTGGGTTGTTGCGGAAATATATAACTCGGATAACCTCGTCGGGCTCCGGCGGGACTAACACCGGAGGGTTACTCGAGATACTCTTTAAGTTGATCAAGCGCTACTTGTGCTTCACTGGTCCACTCAAATTTATCTTGTTTTTTGAGTAACTTGAAGAACGGAAGTCCTCGTACTCCCAGTCTTGAAATGAAACGGCTAAGAGCCGCCATACTGCCCGTCAACTTCTGAACATCCTTCAAGCAACTCGGGGTTGCATGTTAATAATTGTCTGAATTTTTTCTCGGATTGGCTTCAATACCTCTCCATGATACCAAATAACCCAGTAATTTCCCGGAGCGAACTCCAAATACACACTTTCCAGGGTTTAACTTCATGGAAAAATTCCGCAGATTATCGAAGGTCTCTCGCCGAGTCGGAGAGGAGATCTTCGGTTTTCCGAGACTTGACCACTATATCGTCAACATAAGCTTCTGCATTCCTTCCCAATTGCGAATCCAAACAACGTTGTATGCCGCGCCGATACGTAGCTCCAGCATTTTTCAATCCAAATGGCATAGTCGTGTAGCAGTATGCTCCAAAGGGAGTAATAAACGCGGTCTTTATCTGATCCTCAACCTTCAGCGGTATTTGATGATACCCTGAATAAGCATCAAGGAAACTAAGACGCTCGCAGCCAGCGATCGAATCAACTACTTGGTCGATTCGAGGCAGCGCGAAAGGGTCTTTGGGGCAAGCTTTGTTGAGATCGGTATAATCAACACACATTCTTAGTTCTTTAGTATTCTTTTTTGGTACAAGCACTCGGATTGGCAAGCCAATCTGGATGATACACCTCCCTAATGAACTTAGCTGCTAACAACCTAGTTATCTCTTTCTTGATAGCTTCTTTGCGGTCTTGCGCAAACCTCCGGAGCTTCGTTTCACCGGCTTCGCATCGGGACACACCAATAGTGCGTGCTCAATCTTCTCCCTAGGAACACCCGGCATGTCGAAGGCTGCCATGCGAAGATATCCCTATTTTCCTGGAGGAAAAGAATGAGCGCGCTTTCCTATTTATCCCCCAAGTCAGCCCCTATATGGGTGACCTTGGAGGGGTCCGACTCATCAAGCTGGACAGTCTTGGAAACCACCGCATCGGCCTTCAATTTCTCCTTTGCAATCTTTTTGACCGGAACTTCATCCTCTATCCTTGCCTGAACTTCCAAAGCTTCAGCCGCTTCCCGATTTCTCGACGTTCAACTTCGAATTGGCCCGAGATGCCAACTCGTGCTATGCACCTCACAAGCATAAGCGGTCTTGATATCACCCCGGAATGATAGGACCCCGTTTGGCACGGGCATCTTCAACATCAAGTATTGATAATTTGGGATAGCCATAAACTTTGCCGAGCCGGTCTTCCGAGGATAGCATGATATGCCGAGTCTATGTCAGCCACCCGAAAGATCATATTCTCCCTTCTATAGTTTTCCTTCGTCCCAAAAGTCACCGGCAGAGAGATCTGCCCCAAGGGGTAGCTATTCCGCCCGGTATTATACCATGGAACGGAGAAACACTCGCGCTCTAAATCAGCCACGGTCAAGCCAAGCTCGGGCAGAGTCTTGGCAAACAAGATATCCAAACAGACTTCCCCGTCAATGAAAGTTCTTTTCAGTCGCACCTTCCGAACAATGGGGGCAAGGATGAGTGGATATTTTCCAGCTTTTGGTAGTACCTCCGGATGATCCGCTCCGCTGAATGTAATGGGGACCTCGGACCACCGAAGATATTCGGGAGTTGCGGGTGCAACAGCATTGACTTCCCGAACGCCAATTTTTGCTTTCGCTTCGACTCATAAGCGTACTGGTCCTCCATAGATCATGTTCACCTCTCGGGCTGGTTCCTGAAAGCCTTCGTCATCCTCATTGTCTTCACGATCTTTATCCTTGCCCTTGTCATCCTTCCGATTCCTCGTAGGCGGATCGGGGTGCGACCTTTAAGGCAAATTGAGCAAATGGCCTTAACAGGAAGCACTCCTTAGCTTTATGATTTCCACTATGAATCATACAAGGGCCATCCGTAAGTGTTTCGAACGACAATCGTTCTCTTGGACCTCTCTTGGGAGGTGCCGGCCGATCTCCTCCATGAGACCGGTCGACAGCTGCAACAAGGTGACCAGCCTTGCGCTTTTTGTCGTTCCTTGATCCAGACCGGTTGCCTTGGTCATGCTTCGGTTCCTTCCCTTTGTTCCCGCGTAAATTGACTACATTCGATTCTCCAACAGACATAATCGTCTCGCTATCTTGAAGCACTCGACGCCGTCATGGTGAGGTTTCGATTTCGCCTCCCAATCTTGTGAACCAATGCTTCACTTCGGACGCCGACTTGAAATGCAGCAATCACTTGCCGATCGGGAACATTGGGGATTAAGGCCTTCTTATTGCAGAATCGCTCGATGAAATCGGTGAGGGTCTCGTCGGGCTTACGCTCGACTCGTTGAGGTCGAAGTAATTCCCTGGCTTCTCACAAGTTGCCCGGAAGTTTTCTACGAACTTTTTGGTAAGATCTCCCCACGAAGAGATGGATTTCTCGGGCAGGGATTGCAACCATAAGCGTCCAGCCTGCTCCATGCACATAGGTAGATAGTTAGCCAGCACGAACGTGTCTCCTCCTGCCGATCGAATAGCCGTAGTGTACATACGGAGCCATTCGGCCGGAGGTGCCTTGCCGTCATACTTGTCAATGGCCCCAGGCTTAAATCCCCCGGGGTATTTGCAGATACGTAAATCTCGCGTAAAGCGGGAATTACGGAATATTCATCATCTTCCGGACCGGTCCAGACCGGTGACGGAGATCGACGGCTAGGGCGATGCCGATAATTACGATCCCCGTCATCGTCGGAATAGTCATAATAACGGTCATCCTGGTATCGATCTCCCGAGCCGCCCTGTTCATCATTATTCACCGGCTCCGCGTGCCGTGAAGGATGCGGAGGCGGAGGTGGAGGTGCCGCTTGACGATCATTGTTCGCTGGTTCTTCATGTTGCGATGGAGGGGGAGGCGGAGGCGCAGCCTGATGATCATTGTTTAAACGCCGGGGTTCAACGTCTCTGTCCTCGTTATCTCGCCCTCTTCGGTCCCTAGTGTCACGGCGATCATCCCTTCCGGGTCGTTCATCCCGATGAGCATGCCCGCTACCATGCCCTCGATAATCATTGCGCGGATAATTTGCATTGGCGGGCGGCGCCGAAGCAGCCGGCCCGTGACGCGGAGAATTGTTCAAACGCGATCGTGGCGGGGCGAGATCCCGTGGACGATCATCGACATGACCAGTCCGTCGTCTCTCATCTTCTTCATGTCTTCTACGCTCCTCCGCCCTCTCTCGCATGGCGATCAATCGATACGTTCCGAGCATCACGATTCCCGTTGAGCGGTACACGCAAATCTTGGTCCGGAGCCCGTTCATGTGCATCCGCAATCGGGGTGTGCCGGGGTCCAAGCCTTCCTCCGTAAGAAGCTCCCTCGGACCGGGCCCTTGCCGGTCGTTCCGAATGAGAACGCGAGCGACCGAAGATTCCGCTCGATCATGAACGAGCTGGTTTGTTTGCAGCGCCGCCGCGTCAACCGGATTCGGTGCACGCCGCAATCCCGGTGTAGCATTAAGGACTTCTTCTAGTATTGTTTCAAGAATTTGCTTCACTCCTACTATATTATGGACAGAGCGACGTGAAGACTCGAGCACCATTCATCTCTACTTCTATGGAATTTAAATCCAAAGCTCTACTGGAAGATCGATGGCGTCTCCCGCTGCGACATCCTCGTCGATTGTTATATCCAGGAGAATCGTCCGGGTCTCCGGACCGGTCCGGTAGCGGGCCCGTGGCGGGAGAGCGGTTGCGGGGTGCTTCCTCCGGCCGAGCAGCCGCACTTGCGCGCGGATCCGCAACCAAAGGTGGCCGAGGTTGTTCATCTCTATTTGTTTCTTCCGCTTCTCGACGATTGCGTTCAGCCTCAACTCTCGCCATCCTTGCTTCTTCTTCGGCAGCTTCCTCGTCGGTGAGTTGGCGAATAACTGGTCCTGTCATGAATACTTGAAAGAAGACCGGAGCGTCTTCCTCAAAGTTATTATCCGGCTCGGTAGAACAGCTTATCACCGCAACCCGAGCTTCGGTCCGAGACGCGGCGTAGGGAGTCCGATGTTTCGCGCTAAAGCTGCGTCGGATCCACTAAGTCCTGAATCGAGTTATCAACCGTGGCAGGTGATCGCGCTTTTGGAGCAGCGGCCCGGCAACGAGTCGGATTCTGCAAAGTCAATTTCCCATCCAAGTCGGCTTCGAAGTCGAGGGACCCGAAACGGATCTTGAAGCCCGGCTCGAAGTCGACGACAAACGAAGTGGCCATCGAACTCGCTAGGAACTCGCCGGGACCCCTACCGGCGCGCCAAATGTCGAGTCTTAAACTCGGCACTAGTACTACCCGGTCCCTCACGAGCGTGGAATTCGATGGTGCAACACACGGAACACACAGGAACACGCGATTTTAGACAGGTTCGGGCCCCTCGAATCGAGAGTAATACCCTACGTCCTGTATGTTATGTATTGCCTTTAGCGATTTGCTAATTGCAAGATGTCGGAGAGTTTTCGGGGGTCCCTGCTCCGCCTTATATGTCCGGGGGAGCTAGGGTTACAAGCGAGTCCTAGTTGATTACATGAATTACATACATGGAACTCTATCTCTACTTTCTTTATTGATTCGTAGTCCTAATCGGACTACAAATTGTTCAATATCTTGCTCCTCAAGTCATTGTATACCGGTCTTAGTACCCTTTTTGTTTCCATACCGGTATACGGGATCTTCGTTATCCCGGACCGGTCGAGGACCGATCTGTTGCCTATCGCCATCATCTTTATCTTCCTTAATTTGCCACCATGTCTCTGTGTATCCATTCCTTCATCATCTCGTATACCCATAAGGCAAGTATACGACCGAACGGGGCTTTCTTCTTCGAGGGAGGAGGAGTCGGGGAAGTTGAAGTTCGGAGCTCCTACTCCAAACCCCATACCGGGGCCGCGAGAAGACCCTGCTGCCTCGCCGGTTGTGTCGTAGCCCGAGGACGCCGTTGGTATCACAATGGAGATGCAGCCCGGGGCGGGGAGTTCGAAGGCGTGTCGTTACGCACTTTACCTTCTTCCTCGTTGTCGGCCTCGTCGGCGTCCGCTCGCGCACGACGGGAAGGACAGCCGCAGAGCGCTTAATCTTCACGCGCTTAACTCGCGCTTGGGGGCTGCCGTTCGCGAAGGACCTTGCACATCCCCGGAGGCGGTCCGATCGCCTCTCGGAGAATTGTCCCCGGCTTCGTCGTCGCTGTCTTCATCGTCGGAGGGCACAAGAGGAGCAAAACTTCTACGCTTCCTCCTCCCCCCCCGCCTTCGGGGTAACTGCGTGAGGAGGCGAACAGCCTCCGGGTGTTTCGGAAGATACGACCGGTTCGGACGGCTGGTTTGCCCGCATGCTTCCATGCGAGCTAGCTCGGCAGCCTTCACCCCGCCAAGGAGGTAGTAAGATCTCTCCTCAATCTCATCGACGGTCAAGTCTGCAAAGCATATCGTATAGTCGGCAAAAGTCGGGAAAGTGCAATGGAAGGATGAATAATAACGAAGATCCCTTCGGGCACTAACCTGGAAGTTGGTTAAGGTTGAAGTTTAAAGACCTTCCAGCTGCATCGGATGTAAAGAGGGAGCCCCGATCTTGGTGAAGAGGCATAATTCCAGCGGTGAAGAACTCTTTGCACAAGTCCCTCATGGATGCCTTTCGGACAATCCTTTTTAGCAAGTCGATGCGCCGTTGGATCGTGCCATCCACGACAACCTCCGGAAGGTCGATGTAGCTGATCTCCATTCGAAGGGAGTGGAGGTTGCGGTTGGGGTCTTGGTCGTAGTAAAACCACTTCTGGAACATGCTCTTGCCCTAATGTTCCTTGTAAGCTTTTGCGGGCACAAGATGCTCCATGCCGTCGCGGGGTCGAAGAGTAACGCACATGAAGCTTAGCCACATGTGCTCGCCCGGCGGGCTATTCAGCGGCCGCCGAGTGGCTTGGTGCGTTGCGGCGAAGGCCTTAGCATAGGGCTCCGCTCCTGCCATCCGGAAAGCCCATTCAAAGATGGACAACCGGATCATGGTGTTGTGGATGATCTGCTCGAATCTCTAGCCCGAAGAGATCTAGCACCTCACCGACGAACCGAGAGCACGGAAACCGAAGGCCCCTTCGAGTAGCTTGACGAAGATGATGAGGCGGCTCGGGGGCACCACCGAGTTGTCTCCTCCGGCGGCGGAATATGGGCACGCTCCCGAACGAAGCACCTTAATTTGTTACCATGTCTCCGCGTATCCATTCCTTTACCATCTCGTATACCCATAAGGCAAGTATACGACAAGAGCCCCGAGTAATTTTTGATTTAACCTTGAATAAGACCGACCAGTCTTCCGCATGTTGGTCTTGATTCCATGGTAAAATTAAAAAGAACTCTAATCTGCTGCAATCATTTTTCTTTCTTCAAAGCGCTTTAAAAAAGGCCAAAAATTAGTGTTTTCACCCTTCATATCACCTAATTAGGTAATCACTGCATATTCTTTTTCCGGTGCACCGACTAGGTGCACCCAATTGAGTATAGCCCCCGACTCTTGGATCATTTGAACTCCTTTCAAATAATGCAAGAGTCCACTAGTTGATTCTTCATTATTTCCTTTATATGCAATTTTTAGAAACTGCTCCATTGAATATCCATTATTTTTCAACTCCCGCGATTGTTACGAACCGCTCTGAAGTACGGTGCACCGATCGAGTGCACCTAATTAGGTATAGCCCCGACTCTTGTATCATTTGAGAATCGCAAATAATGCAAGAGTCTTTCTAGATAGACTATGCTTTATTATCTTTCATGAAATCATATACCTCTTAGCAATTTCCGCCAAGAACACATTTAACGAGACCGGTTGAACCAGTCATATCACATTTAACTAAAATTTCTGGTTGATCAGACCAGTTTATTCCCATATTCTCACATCGACTCGAGTCTCCAAGGCCTATGATCAGTCGGATGATTAACACCCACAGCCTAAGGAATTCATTATCAACCGAGTTATGTAAAATCTAACTCTTTCATACTACTAAATTATGAAATTTAGTATTACTTTAATTCCCACCTGAAAATTTCCATATTTCGGACCGCTTTTTATTCACAAAAAATATAATGGCTTATTCTTATGACCGTTAGCTCATAATTAACGCAAATAACAGATCTTTAATATCCTTATGGCCGTTAGGTCATAATTGCATAGTTATGACATAAATCATTAACGGTAAATCCATCGGGCCTCTCAAAATAGCCCAATAACTTTTCAGCCCCGGGCCCATCCCAGTGGCTATAAAAAGAAACGAAAGGTCGACCTAGGTCAAACCCATTCCCAAAAGCTCATACGTGCCCGTCATTTGCCTTTGTTCTTTGTGTAACAACTCTCGAAATAAATGCATTTTATGTCATTCATGAGCATGTCATCATATTGCATTTATGAAGTTATTAAATATTGTGTTAAGAAAATGCACATAAAATATCAAATTAACTAAAGATTAAGGTAAATGCTTAAGAAGAATTTAAATAAGAGTAAATAATGTGTTTAACATTTTCTATTGCTTAAATATTATGACTAAAGATTTATAAAAGTTCTCTGAAATTATTTTGCTTGGTAAAAATAATTACAAGAAATAAACAAAGCTTCTTTTATTAATTTATCTATGAATTTTTAAATCCAAAAATAATTTGGAATCTTAACCTGGACTTAATAGGAAAAATGTTTAAAATACTTTCAATTACATCCCTGAATTTTCGTAGAATTTTTTGAGTGCCGGAAGTACGATTTTCAATTTAACTAGAGACGAGGGGGTTTTATGTAAAATGACCGCAGCCCCACCGATCAAACTCTCTTCTTCCTCTCTCCCTCCCGCACCGCCTCTTACCCGAGCCGCGGCGCGGGCTCCGGCCGCGCGCCCTTCTCCTCCCGTGCCACGCGAGAGCTTCCCTTACCGCCTCAACCCTCTGCCGTTGGGGATAAAAGCCGAGCCCAATCCATTTTCTTCCTCCCCGGCTCACTCGAACCTCGCCGCCCGTCCGCCCCTGCTCGCACCTCATCGTCCGGCCGCCTCCGGCCATCTTCCAACGAGCTACCACCACACGCAGCTCCGCAAGAGTGTGCTGGGACCACACATGGTCTCAATTTCCGACGAGCTGCCCTAGAACCGAGAGATCGAAGCCATTTTTCCACAACCGGCAATCACCGACGTCCGCGGCTGCATCTCCAAAATTCCATCGCTCCGGTGGGTGGCTTCTCTCAATCTCTTTCCAAGAGGTGCACAAAACGCCCCTCTATCATCTATCCAACGCATGTCATCATCTAACCGCGGGATCGACGGAATTTAGTTGATTTACGGGAGTTCGTCCGCAGCTCGCTTATATCTCGTCGACGCGCGCCTCTCTCCGGCCGTCTTCAAGGTTAGCCACCCCGTGCCGTCGTTTCTCATTCCCTCTTGATGCTTGCAGCGCTCGTTGTCCTAATTTTCGTGAACTACGGTGAGCTCTAGACCTTGCCGAAGCTTCACCCAAGCCGTCGCTCGCCGTCGGTGTCGTTCGGCCATCTTCGGTGTCGGTGACCCCACCAACGGGATCCCCATGTCGAGCTGCCCCTGTAGAAGTTTTTCGTCGCGGAGGGCCGCCGTCCGAGAACTTCGGCGCACCGCCGGCCATCGCGGCCATGGCGTTGTGTTCCGGTGTCCGGGCCACGCGCGGGCTTCGGGTCGAGTTGGGTCCCCGGGCCGCTGCGGTGCCGGTTGGGCCCGGCCGATTTTGGCCCAAAGGCTCCTTAATTCTTTTGCGAATTCATTTATTTTCAGATTTTATTCCGAACTTCAAATATTCGTAGAAAATTCCACAAAAATCAGAAATATGCCAAACAAAGTTCATTAGGTTCATAAAATTATTCTCTATTTAGTTATGTATTCAAATGCCTATTTTGAGAAATTATAATTTCATAGTTTAATTAATTACCTTTCTTTGATTAAGATAATCTATAATTTTATGCTATTTATTATTTAATTTTGAAAAATGAATTTCTTTAAAAATTAGAGATACTGCAGACGAGAGTTTTTGTTAAGTTGGTTTTCCAAAATTCAACATAAACACCGTCATTTCATGTGATCCCAATTTAGTACTCTATATATCATCTGATTAATGATTAATTATGAATCGTTAATTAATGAACATGATTAAGTATTAATTAACGAGCATGATCAATTGTTAATTATTGATTAAGGAACCTGATTAATTATAAATTGTTAATTAATAAACAGGATGAATTATTAATTGTTAATTATTACTCCCTTCGTTCCTATATGTAAGCATTCCTAGAATCCCGAGATAGAAATAGTCAAGAGAGAAAAGGTCATATATACCCCTCATTTTACACTACCTCATAAATTCTTCACCCACCCACCAACCCATCAATTTTTGTCCTATTCATAGGAATGCTTACATTTTGGAACAAAATTTGAACCCCGAAATGCTTATATAAAGGAATGGAGGGAGTAGTTGTTAATTACTGAACATAATTAATCGATAATTGTTAGTCGATGAACATATTTAATGAAGCCTTTGCATAATCATATCATTTACATTCATGCATGCATGATCGTTGATTCGCAACGTACTCGTTGGTCGACCTAGGTCCCGGCGTGATCGAGGTTCCGTCCGAGGTCGAGGCGAGGAGGCGGAAACTTCGAAGTCGACCAGCCCACCGAGGAAGCTAACTCCGACTCGAATCAAGGCAAGCCCGGTGCATCCCACCTATGTTTTTAAAGTCTTTTCTTTTATCACGGTTAATGCGTCATGATTGTGCATTAGGTTATAGGAATTGCTTGACACTCTAGATGCATGAGTAGGATTCCTATGTTTCTGTTTATCCCATGTTGGTTTTTTTTGGATTCCGATAGTTGCTACGCTTAATTCATAGGGCTACGGTAGAAGTCGAGTGGTGCCGAGCACACTCGCGAGCTGATACGGTCCGATCTTAAAGCATGGAGGCTTTAAGTTGTTTGATGTCGTTCAAGTTGAAGTTAAAGATGAAGATGAAGATGAAATTGAGACCGGACGGGCCATGTAGGAGAAAGGGCAAAGACGAGGTCTTGCAAGGTGGTAGCCCCGTCCGTGTCGATCAAGGACCGTACCGTTGTGGACCCTGCTGAGCAAGTATTTGAACGTACCGATTTACATACCGGTGATTATGGGGCCGGGAAGCCGATGGAACCTAATTGCCTCGGTGGTTGGACGTAGCCCATCCCCTAATTGGCTGGAGAATGAGGCGAGGCCTCATGTCTCAAAGGGAGAGGAATGGGTGGTCGCTCACGGATAACGTCGAGGACGGGTATCGCGTGGGGTCCCGGTGTTCTCGGGCGGATGGGAGACTAACCCGGCCACTGTCGGGAGTTAGCGTGAAAGGTTGTCGTATGCGACCAACAAGGTGCGTATACGTCGTGTAAACGGGGTTTCCCAACTGGTGAAATCGATTCGAATCGCTGTCCCTCGCGAGTAATGAGTACCGCTTGTTCACCGTGTCACATCGTAGTTAATCAAGTGAAAGATGGATGAAAAGGAATGAAAGGACTGTTGGTTGGAATTGATCTTTTCCTGCAAACTTGATTGCAATAGTGATAGCCTGCAAACCTAGAGGTTAATGAACTTAATGCTTGAGCTAAAACATTGAAAGTAAGGATCCAACCTTTAATGCTGTTTTCGCAAAGGAATAGACCCCACAGCCGGAAAGCCTTTGCATACTAGGCGTCGGCCTTAGCGTGCCATGTTGACGGGTCGATCTTGCTGAGTATTAGAATACTCGGGGTTTGTTCGTTATGTTTTCGGGACTCAAGTCGTACTTCCACGACTTGGACGGTAGTTCCGGAAGTGGAGCAGTGTCCCGAGGGTGGTTCCCTCCAATGGGAACCGATCCCGACGTCGTGAAGAGGGAGGACCGTGATGTACGAAGGGCTCGGTGCATCACGTTGATCGTCTAATAGTGTTTTGTTGCATAAGGTACAATTTCCGCTGCAATACTCGTAGGATGTTAAACTTCAATAAGATTTATATTTCCGCTGCGCGAATGTTTGTATTTCGAAAACCTGGTTGTATTATACCATGATGTATATATTCGGCTTGTATGAGATGATGCACTATTGTAACTCACTTCGTCGAGTGTCCCTCCGTACCGATTCCTAGGTGTCCCGGAGGGATGTCACAGCTGGTATCGGAGCGGTTCAAAGGCAACGAGTACATCATTACAAGCCTATTTTCAAAACTTAACACGTTAGTACGCTAGAACACGAAAGAGTGCGGAGCCCTATAAGGATGTAGAATAGTTAGACTTTTACTAACTGTTCGATGTTCAGGTTTTGGGAAGTGCTAACTATTCGTTGTAGTTTTATATATACTGTAGTACGTATAGTCAGCCGCCGCGCATGCATCATATCATATTGAGTGCTATAATATGAGGTTTTGGGAGTTAGACCAAGTTAGTATCGTAGTGTAGGGTTAGTTTCCTATGGACGGTTCCGGAAGAAGTTTATGCGAGTGAAAGAGAAGGCAAACAAAACTTTTCCACCGAGACAATAGAATCGGGAAATTTAAGATCTTCATCTACGAGATGATTAAAGGCAATCGAGAGAAAAGGATAATCATCTGTAGTTATCAAGGAACCCCATATGAGAGCTACGGATTTAAAGGGATAGATTAAAGATGCTCGTACGAATGTGTACTACAAATAACTCGGGGTTGGAATGAGAGATAGTGCACCTCTTCTCTATACACTCGCTTGTGCTTTGGAACTTCAACGTGTTCTACCATTGGTATCCTTATATTCTAATTTTGGATCGGTGACACTAATACCAAGTTTTATAACAGAATGGAACAAACTAGAAGAGGAAACTATCCTGAAAGCTCCCGACAAGATGTTCGAGAGCCAGCATCAACTCCACCTACCCTGGCACAAGCTATTGCCACTATATTGGAGTCTCGTGAAGAGCAACGGGAACTTCTTCAGCAGCTTGTTTAGAATACGGCCTCACGAGGCCGGTGGTCAAGATCAGCATGCTCCACCAGTTCACGTTACATATTCGGATTTCATGGCTACTGGTCCACCCAATTTTTCGGATGAGGGAGATCCTCCGGAAGCGGACCATTGGTTACGTACTATCGAGTCGAAGGCTGGAGCTCCTACCATGCACGAGTATCGGAAGACTATCTTTGCCGCTCAGCAACTAGAAGGATTTGTCTGGAGCATGGTGGGCTAATTACAAGGCCATGATTCCCGAAGGTCACCAAGTACTATGGCAAGAATTCACAAAGGCTTTTCGTGAACATCATATTTCGAAGGTATCCTGAACCAAAAGCGTAAGGAGTTTCTAGCATCGAAGCAAAGTGATATGACCGTACACTCCTATTCAAAATTGTTCAACCGTCCGGCTCAATATGCTCCTCAGAATGTGGACACCGACGCCAAGAAGAAGGAATGCTTCAAGCAAGGACTTACTACCAAGTTACAATCCCGGCTTGTTTTGAACCAAGGAGTTAGTTTCAATGAGTTTGTAAGTGATGCTATACTCATGGAGGATGCTCTTCGTGCTCATCAAGAAGAGAAGACTAAGAAAAGAGCAGCCGAGTGAACACGGAACTGAAGTACTCTCCAAGTATCGTCTAGTCTACACTTCTGCAGCAGATCGGAGGTTCGAACTTATGCCATCAGATCCCATTTCTTATTGGACACCTCGGTATCAACAACGGGTGTTTCCCCGTTCAGCGGTTCAACAATCAGACCTATCAAGTATACGCTCCTTATTCCAAACTCCACAATCCGTTGACCATCAATGCTATAACGATGGTTGTCTTGGACACTTGGCTCAAGAGTGTGTCGCACCAACAAAGCAAAACTTTTCAACACACCCTCAAAAGAAAGCGGTTGGTCGACGGAGAAATGCATTGAAATATGCTAAGATGAAGACTGGCCATGTCAACTTCACCACTCGCCGAAGAGATTCCGAAAGGGTCACAAGTCATGGCTGGTTTGTTCTCTATCAACCATCATGTTGTCATTATTTTATTTGACTCGGGAGCAACCCACAACTTCATCGATAAAGGATATGTCCAAAAATATAATCTGCCATCATGCAAGATGACTTACCCACATCTCATATCATCACCTGGAGGTAATATACTTGCAGATCAAAGTACTACAGAGCTACCATTGAAATTGGGTCGTAAGAATTATCCCACCTCCTTTATAGTCTTAAACGGGCAAGGATTGGATGCGATTCTTGGCATGAGATGGATGAAGTATCATAAGGCAGTATTGGATATAGATGCTTTTGCAGTTCACCTGAACTCTCCTCTTCACGGACGAGATTGCTTTCGGTTGACTTCTTCCCAAACTATTCCTCCAATGATTTATAAGACTATTGGTAAAAGTTTGGAAGACATTCCTATAGTTTGTGAGTACCCCGATGTTTTTCTAGAAGACTTACCGGGTTTACCGCGGATCAAGCGGTAGAGTTTAAGATAGAATTACAGCCCGGAACCGCACCAATATCAAGAAGGCCGTATCGGATGCCGCCAAATGAGCTGGCAGAGTTGAAGGTGCAACTAAAGGAATTATTGGATAAGGGATATATTCGCCCAAGTTCATCACCCTGGGGATGCCCGACCTTGTTCGTGAAGAAAAAGGACAAGACATTAAGGCTATGTGTGGATTATAGGCCTTTGAATGCCGTTACCATCAAGAACAAGTACCCTCTCCCGAGGATTGACATCTTGTTTGATCAATTGATGGGAGCCAAGGTCTTCTCAAAGATAGATCTTCGCTCGGGATATCATCGGATTAAGATAAGGGCGGAAGATATACCGAAGACCGCATTTTCCACCGAGATATGGACTTTATGAATATCTGGTGATGTCCTTTGGATTGACCAATGCACCCGCACACTTCATGTATCTCATGAATTCCATATTCATGCCGAAGCTGGACAAGTTTGTCGTGGTATTTATTGATGACATCTTGATCTACTCCAAGTCGGAAGATGAACATGCCAATCACTTACGGAGTGTGTTGCAACGGCTAAGGGATCATCAGCTCTATGCTAAGTTTAGCAAGTGTGAGTTTTGGTTAAAGGAAGTGTCGTTCCTAGGTCACGTGATATCAGCCGAAGGAGTGGCCGTTGATCCGAGCAAAGTTCAAGAAGTCTTGGATTGGAAGCCGCCGAAGTCGGTTTCGCAAATCGAAGTTTCTTAGGACTGGCTGGTTACTACTGAAGGTTTATTCCCAACTTCTCAAAGATAGCCAAGCCAATGACTAAATTATCGGAAAAGGATAAGAAATATGAATGGAGCAAGGATCTGTGAAGAGGCTTTTCAAACATTAAAGAAGTTGCTTGACAACAGCACCGAGTGCTCGCTCACCCGGATCCGACAAAACCTTTTGATGTGTACTTGTGATGCATCGGGAACAGGACTTGGATGTGTTCTAATGCAGGAAGGTCGAGTGATTGCCTATGCATCTCGACAACTTAGGCGTCATGAGGAACACTATCCCACACATGACCTGGAATTAGCAGCAGTGGTTCTTGCATTGAAGAGTCGGAGACATTACCTCTTGGGAAATTTAGTACATCTATACACCGACCACAAGAGTCTTAAATATATCTTCACTCAAGCGGATCTAAACATACGCCAACGAAGATGGCTGGAGTTAATAAAGGATTATGAAATTGAGATTCACTATCACCCGGGCAAAGCAAATGTCGTAGCCGATGCGTTGAGTCGCAATGTTCATTGCAATAACCTCACGGCTCAACTTATGATTCAAGCACATCCACACAAAAGTGATGAGCCAAATCTTCGGATCATTCCGTATGGAGCTTTGACTAATTTAGCTCTTATTCCTACCATTCGTGAAGAAGTGGTAGCAGCTCAACGGAAAAGTGTTGGTATGAAACATATAAGAAGACGACTCAAGAACGGCGACGTTAAATGTTTCGGAGAAGATGATGAAGGATTCATTTGGTTTAAGAATCGATTGCTAGTGCCAAAGGATCTATCGCTTCGCAAGAAGATCATGGACGAAGCACATACATCTAAGTATTCAATTCATCCTGGAACCAACAAGATGTATCAAGACTTAAAGACGAGATTTTGGTGGACAAGAATGAAGCGAGAGATAGTAAGGTATGTCAACGAGTGTGATATCCGTCGACGTGTCAAAGCGAGCATTTGAAGCAAGCAGGACCACTTCAACCTCCGAGCATACCCGAATGGAAATGGGAAGATATCAGCATGGACTTTATTGTTGGATTACCAATGACTCCTCGGAAGCACGACTCTATCCGGGTCATAGTTGACAGATTGACCAAGTCAGCTGTGACATCCCCTTCGGGACCACCAGGAATCGAAACAGAGGGACACTCGACGAGCGAGTTACAACAGAAACATCATCTCATACAAGCCAAAATATATACATCATGGTATAATACAACCAAGTTTTTAAAATACAACATTCGTGCAGCGGAAAGATAACATTTATTGAAGTGTCAACATCCTACGAGTATTCAGCGGAAGCTTATTCCGTTACAACTCATCGGACTTAAGACGAAACGACGTGATGCACCGAGCCCTTCGTACATCACGGTCCTCTCTCTTCAAGGTGTGGGGATACGTTCCCACCGAAGGGAACCTCCCTCGGGACACTCGCTCCTCCTCGGGAAAACTGCCGTACAAGTCGTGATAACACGACTCATTCCCTGTAAGGTAACGAACAAACCTTGAGTATTCTAATACTCAACAAGACCGACCCGTCAACATGGCACGCTAAGGCCGACGCCTAGAATGCAAAGGCTTTCTGGCTGTGGGGTTTACTCCTTTACGAAAAACAGCTTTAAGGCGTGGGTCCTTACTTTCAATATTTTAGCTCAGAGTTATGTTCATTAGCCAAGGTGTTTGCAACCTAGCTCTATTCAATCAAGTTTCCAACACAAGATAATATAGATCATTTATCCTTTCATCCCTCATCTTCATCTTCCAAGTATTTACTACGATGTGACGAGCTAAACAAGCGGTACTCATTACTGCGAGGGACAGCGATTCGAATCGATTTATACCAGCTGGCAAAACCCGACTACATGACGTATACGCATCACACCGATCGTATACGGCAACCTTTCCCGCTAGCACTCGACAGCAGACTAGCCATTTCCAAACTCCCCGGGAGTATGGCGAAGCCACGACTTTCCTCGTGGTCGACCCATCTCCCTCCCGTGAGACTATCCTCTCACTAACGACCGATAAAGAGAGTTGGCTACGCTACATCTCTCGGGGCGATAGGGTACATCAGCTTGCTCGGGCCCATGATACCAGCATGTAGCACGGTACGTTCAAACTTGTTCAACTAAGCCGACAATGGTACGGTCCTTGACCGACACGGACGGGGCTACCACCTTGCAAGACCTCATCTCCGTCTTGCCCTTTCTCCTACGGGGCCCGTCCGGTCTCAACTTCATTAACACTCTCATCATCTTTAGTGTCAACACAAACTCTTAAAGCCTCCATGCTTTAAGTGCCTAACCATCTACCGTTGCGACTATGAATTAAGCTTAGCCTCTATTGAGCTACCTGTACCAAGTATAAAGAGAACACACGGAAACCTACCATAATGCATCTAGGGTTTCAACCAAACCCTAACACCTAATGCACAAGCATAACTGTACTATGTGATAAAGTAAAATAATTAAAACATAGGTAGGATGCACCGGGGCTTGCCTTGAGTTTGTTCGAAGTTAGTTTCCTCGACGGCTGGGTCGACTTCGAGATCCCCGGCTCCGACTCGCCTCGGGTGGAAACTCGATCACTTCGAACCTAGTCGACCAACAATGCATCGCGAATCACAATCATGTATGCATGAATGCATATGATGAAAGTATGCAATGGTTCATTAAGGAAGTCTTGCAATAATAATTAATGATTAATGTTTAATTACCTTGGTTAATTAACAAGTTAAAGATAAGTATGTTCATTAAACAGAAATTAACATTTAATTATGCTGATTAACACATGCTTAATTAAGATCATTATTAATTAGCTTTATTTCCTTAGTTACTTAATTAAGGTCACTAATTACTTAAGTTTAATAATTAATGAATTATTCTGATTTATTAGGCAATAATTAAATAATCTCTTTAAGTGATTAAAGACTAATACATTGTGATCATATAAAAATAATTCAATTTAAGTTTAATTTTGGAAAATAACTTTCATTATTAATTTCGTCTGCAGTATCTCCTTTATTACTAAAAATTATTTTTCACAATTAAACATTTTATTTGCATAAAATAATAACCTTTCTTTAATCAAAGAAAGTGATTAATTACAAATTAATAATAAATTTATTCAAAATAACTATTTTATTTCACAAATGGATAGATCTCATTTTTCTGAGTCTAACAAAGTTGGTTTGACATTTTTCCAAATTTTATTGAATTTTCTATGAATTTTTAAAGTTTGGAACCAATTCCGAAAATGAATAAATTCGTAAAATAGGGAAAAGAGACTTTTGGGCCGAAACAGAGCCAGCCCATGGGCGGGACGGCCCACAGGGCGAGTGTGCGGCCCAGCTCGAGCTTGGCTGCCTAGCCATGGCGCCGAGCGGCCGGAGTGGGGCGGCGCTCCGCCGGAGAAGTGCGGAAAGGGGGTGAGACGGGTGGTTCTTGGGCTCGGAGACTCGGTACAACATGAGCAATCTAGTGGTGGGGTCCACGGTGGCAGTGGTGACCGGGAAGGATGCCGGCGGCGAGGGACGAGTGGGCGAGACCTTCGGCGGCGTCGTGAGCTCGTTACGCCCAACCAAAAGACGAACGGTTGGTTGCTCGGAGTTCCACAAGATTACGACGAAGACCGGCATCGAGTTTTTGTAGGCCAGGAGTGGCCGGAATAGGGCGCGCACCATGAGGCCGAGGCGGACCGGCCGCCGTGCTTGAAAAAAAAACGAGATGCCGACCACTATGTCGAATACTATGATCAACACCTAGGCCATAAGACAGGGAATAGAATAGCGCTCATAATGGAACAAGAATTAGGCTTTGGAGCTCACCGGGCGTGAAGTAATTTGCGGAAGAGGGGATGGAGGTTGTCGGAGTTGACACCGGAGAAGACCTCGAATTCCTCCTTGCTCGGGTGACGACCGGAGGTGAGGTTTTCTTGCGGGGCTTGAGAGGAGAGTTGCGGAGGTTTTGGTGGTTGGGCTGGTTTGGGGAGGAGCTGGAACCGGCCGGACGGCGGAACCCGAAGGGGGCGGACGGCGGTGTCCGGACGGAAAAGAACAGGGAGCCCGAACGGATGAACACGGCCCGGCTTTATCTCCAGGATCGGCGAGCCGAGGCGGTAAGTAGCAGCCCACTGCGTGGTGAGGAGGGAGGGGAACACGCGGCCGGGAGCTGCCAGCGCGGCCTGGTCGAGCGGCGGTGGAAGTCGGTTCAACCAGAGAGAGGAAGAAGAGAATGACAGTGGAGTCGTGGCGGTTTTACAAAAACACCCTCGCTTCGGTTTAATTGAAAAACATACTTCCGGCACTCGAAAAATTCCGCGAAAATTCAGGGAGGTATTTGAAATCATTTTAAACCTTTTTCGTTTTAGGTCCAGGTTAAAATTCCAAACTGTTTTCGAAATAAAAAATCATAGCTAAATTAATCAAAGAAGCTTTGTTTATTTCTTGCAATTATTTTTGCAAGGCAAAATAATTCCAGGGAATTTTCATTAATCTTTATTCTATATGTTTAAGCATTGGAATTTATTAATTATAACTTTTCTTCTTATTTTGTTTCTTTTTAAGCACTTCTTTTATCCTTTAGCTACTTGATATTTTATGTGCACCATTCTTAATACAAAATCACATAAATAATTACAATGCTCATGATGACATGCTGCTAATGACATGAAATGCAGGCTCTATTCTTTAGAGTTGTTACATCAGCTCACTTTATACCGGTACATACCAACTACAAGACCAAGCAATATGCAGATCTATATATTTCACGCATCCTATGCTTGCATCGAGTACCCAAGACCATCATCTCGGATCGAGGAGCTCAATTTGTTTCTAGATTTCGGGAACATTTGCATGAGTCGTTAGGAACGAAGTTAATTCGAAGCTCGACTTATCACCCCCAAACGGATGGACAAACAGAAAGAATCAATCAATATCTCGAGGATATGCTTCGAGCATGTGTTTTGACATACGGTAAAGATTGGGAGAAATGTTTACCGTCGGCGAGTTCTCATACAACAACAGCTATCAAGAGAGTGCCGAAATGTCACCGTTCCAAGCTCGTATGGGCGTAGTTGTCGCACCCCTCCGAATTGGTCCGAAAGTGGAGAAAGAATAATCTTCGGACCCGACTTGGTAAAAGATGCGAGAGGAACAAGTGCGTCTCATCCAACGGAACCTCAAGAGAGCTAAATCTCGACGGATCAGCTATGCCGATGAAAGACGTCGAGAGTTAGTATTTCAGGTTGGAGATCAAGTCTATCTTCGAGTATCTCCTACCAAAGTTGTTCAAAGGTTTGGAATCAAGGGCAAGTTAGCACCACGATACATCGGACCTTTTCCAATCCTAGAAAGATGTGGAGCCGTGGCATATCGTTTGGAGTTGCCAAGCACACTTGTCGGGTATACATAATATATTCCATGTATCTCAACTGAAGAAGTGTTTGAAACCACCAGTGGATATACCGACAACTGAAGTAGAACGATTCATGACATGGACTTGACATATGACGAACGTCCGGTCAAGGTTCTCGACACCAAGGATCGAGTGACTCGACATAGGACCATCAAGTTCTACAAGATTCAATGGAGTAATCACTCGTAAGCTGAAGCTACTTGGGAGCAAGAAGAATTTCTCCGATCTAACTACCCCGAGTTCTTTAGCACTATCGTCTAGTCGCTTCAAGCGTGAATCTCGGGACGAGATTCCTGTAAGGGGGAGGGCTGTAACAACTCTCGAAATAAATTCATTTTATGTCATTCATGAGCATGTCATCATATTGCATTTATGAAGTTATCAAATATTGTGTTAAGAAAATGCACATAAAATATCAAATTAACTAAAGATTAAGGTAAATGCTTAAGAAGAATTTAAATAAGACTAAATAATGTGTTTAACATTTTCTATTGCTTAAACATTATGAATAAAGATTTATAAAAGTTCTCTGAAATTATTTTGCTTGGTAAAAATAATTACAAGAAATAAACAAAGCTTCTTTTATTAATTTATCTATGAATTTTTAAATCCGAAAATAATTTGGAATCTTAACCTGGACTTAATAGGAAAAATGTTTAAAATACTTTCATTTACATCCCTGAATTTTCGCAGAATTTTTCGAGTGCCGAAGTACGTTTTTCAATTTAACCGGAGACGAGGGGGTTTTATGTAAAATGACCACAGCCCCACCGATCAAACTCTCTTCTTCCTCTCTCCCTCCTACACCGCCTCTTCCCGAGCCGCGCGCGAGCTCCGCCGCGCGCCCTTCTCCTCCCATGCCACGCAGAGCTTCCTTACCTCCTCAACCCTCTGCCGTTGGGGATAAAAGCCGAGCCCAATCCATTTTCTTCCTCCCCGGCTCACTCGAACCTCGCCGCCCGTCCGCCTCGCTGCGCCTCGTCGTCGGGCCGCCTCCGGCCATCTTCCAACGAGCTACCACCACACGCAGCTCCGCAAGAGTGTGCTGGGACCACACATGGTCTCAATTTCCGACGAGCTGCCCTAGAACCGAGAGATCGAAGCCATTTTTCCACAACCGACAATCATCGACGTCCGCGGTCGCATCTCCAAAATTCCATCGCTCCGGTGGGTGGCTTCTCTCAATCTCTTTCCCGGAGGTGCACAAAACGCCCCTCTATCATCTATCCAACGCATGTGGTCATCTAACCGCAGGATCGACGGAATTTAGTTGATTTCGGGAGTTCGTCCGCGCCGCTTACATCTCGTCGACGCGCGCCTCTCTCCGGCCGTCTTCAAGGTTAGCCACCCCCGTGCCGTCGTTTCTCATTCCCTCTTGATGCTTGCAGCGCTCGTTGTCCTAATTTTCGTGAACTACGGTGAGCTCTAGACCTTGCCGAAGCTTCACCTAAGCCGTCGCTCGCCGTCGGTGTCGTTCCGACCATCTTCCGATGCCGGTGACCCCACCAACGGGATCCCCATGTTGAGCTGCCCCCGTAGAAGTTTTTCCGTCGCGGAGGGCCGCCGTCCGGACATCTCCGCGTGGCGCCGCTCGTCTCCGCCCCGCGGCCATGGCCGCTGTGTTCCGGGTGTCCGTGCCACGCGCGGCTTCGGGCCGAGTTGGGTCCCCGGGCCATCGCGGTGCCGGTTGGGCCTGGCCGCTTTGGCCCAAAGGCTCCTTAATTCTTTTGCGAATTCATTTATTTTCAGATGTTATTCCAAACTTCAAATATTCGTAGAAAATTCCACAAAAATCAGAAAAATGCCAAACAAAGTTCATTAGGTTCATAAAATTATTCTCCATTTAGTTATGTATTCAAATGCCTATTTTGAGAAATTATAATTTCATAGTTTAATTAATTACCTTTCTTTGATTAAGATAATCTATTATTTTATGCTATTTATTATTTAATTTTGAAAAATGAATTTCTTTAAAAATTAGAGATACTGCAGACAAAAGTTTTTGTTAAGTTGGTTTTCCAAAATTCAACATAAACACCGTCATTTCATGTGATCCCAATTTAGTACTCTATATATCATCGATTAATGATTAATTATGAATCGTTAATTAATGAACATGATTAAGTATTAATTAACGACCATGACCAATTGTTAATTATTGATTAAGGAACCTGATTAATTATAAATTGTTAATTAATAAACATGATGAATTATTAATTGTTAATTGTTAGTTGTTAATTACTGAACATAATTAATCGATAATTGTTAGTACGATGAACATATTTAATGAAGCCTTTGCATAATCATATCATTTACATTCATGCATGCATGATCGTTGATTCGCAATGTACTCGTTGGTCGACCAAGGTCCCGCGTGATCGAGGTTCCGTCCGAGGTCGAGGCAGAGGCGGAAACTTCGAAGTCGACCGACCCACCGAGGAAGCTAACTCCGACTCGAATCAAGGCAAGCCCGGTGCATCCCACCTATGTTTTTAAAGTCTTTTCTTTTATCATAGTTAATGCGTCGTGATTGTGCATTAGGTTATAGGAATTGCTTGACACTCTAGATGCATGAGTAGGATTCCTATGTTTCCTGTTTATCCCATGTTGGTTTTTCTGGATTCCGATAGTTGCTACGCTTAATTCATAGGGCTACGGTAGAAGTCGAGTGGTGCTGAGCACACTCGCGAGCTGATACTGGTCCGATCTTAAAGCATGGAGGCTTTAAGTTGTTTGATGTCGTTCAAGTTGAAGTTAAAGATGAAGATGAAGATGAAATTGAGACCGGACGGGCCCTGTAGGAGAAAGGGCAAAGACGAGGTCTTGCAAGGTGGTAGCCCCGTCCGTGTCGATCAAGGACCGTACCGTTGTGGACCCCGCTGAGCAAGTCTTTGAACGTATCGATTTACATACTCGGTGATTATGGGGCCGGGAAGCCGATGTAACCTAATTGCCTCGGTGGTTGGACGTAGCCCATCCCCTAATTGGCTAGAGAATGAGGCGAGGCCTCATGTCTCAAAGGGAGAGGAATGGGTGGTCGCTCACGGATAACGTCGAGGACGGGTATCGCGTGGGATCCCCGGTGTTCTCGGGCGGATGGGAGACTAACCCGACCATTGTCGGGAGTTAGCGTGAAAGGTTGTCGTATGCGACCAACGGGGTGCGTATACGTCGTGTAAACGGGTTTTCCCAGCTGGTGAAATTGATTTGAATCGCTGTCCCTCGCAGTAATGAGTACCGCTTGTTCACCGTGTCACATCGTAGTTAATCAAGTGAAAGATGGAGGAAAAGGAATGAAAGGATTGTTGGTTGGAATTGATCTTTTCCTGCAAACTTGATTGCAATAGTGATAGCCTGCAAACCTAGAGGTTAATGAACTTAATGCTCGAGCTAAAACATTGAAAGTAAGGATCCAACCTTTAATGCTGTTTTTGCAAAGGAATAGACCCCACGAGCCGTAAAGCCTTTGCATACTAGGCGTCGGCCTTAGCGTGCCATGTTGACGGAAGTGGAGCAGTGTCCCGAGAGTGGTTCCCTCCAATGGGAACGGATCCCGACGTCGTGAAGAGGGAGGACCGTGATGTACGAAGGGCTCGGTGCATCACGTTGATCGTCTAATAGTGTTTTGTTGTATAAGGTACAATTTCCGCTGCAATACTCGTAGGATGTTAAACTTCAATAAGATTTATCTTTCCGCTGCGCGAATGTTTGTATTTCGAAAACCTGGTTGTATTATACCATGATGTATATATTCGGCTTGTAAGAGATGATGCACTATTGTAACTCGCTTCGTCGAGTGTCCCTCTCGTACCGATTCCCGGGTGTCCCGGAGGGGATGTCACACTTTTCTCTCTTCATCCGCATAAACCAATCTCAGATTTTCTTTTTCCATCTCTCGGGATGGGTAAGAAGAAATCCACCATGAACCGTGCATCTTCTTCCTCCGTTCCTCGCGATCAACTTCCATTTGGCATTCGGGATTTAGGTAACAGCAAGGTCACCGAAACATCTCTCAATGATGCAGTTCGTGACGGTTACCTTCCTCCTCAACCAATTCTAAATTGGAGCGTCCCTTCTCCCGGCCAAGTTCCATGGGGAATAGATGATTCTCAACAATTAGTTTTTAAAGCTTTTTCCTCCGTGGCCTGGATCTCCCTTGCTGCTCCTTTTTTAGGGGGATTCTTTTCTTTTATGGATGGGAGTTAGTGAACCTCAATCCTAACTCCATCCTGCAAATTGCTTTTTACATCCACCTCTGCGAAGCCTTCCTTGGAGTTCTCCCCCACTTCAAGTTATTCCAATATCCGTTCCAAATCCGCCCACTTCCCTCATCGGACCGCCAAGCTGCAGTTGGCGGAGTAGGAATTCAATGCTGGAGTACAAATGAATATTTTTCTATCTCTTTGAACAAAAGCATAGCCCATTGGAAAAATGGATGCTTCTTTTGTGATAATCCCCAGCCTGCACTTCCTCCCTTCGGCGCTAAGATAGCCAAAAATTTCCCTACCGCAGATACTAGGGAAAAACTTAAAGAGGACAAGTGAAATCCTTTCGCTCCTGGTTTGCATTAGATATTTAAAGGATGTCGAGGCGTCACCGCCGAGACAATCCTTTGGAGCTTCATAGTGCGAGGAGTTCAGCCACTCAAAAGGCAAGAGCACCCGAAGCATGGTGTTTCAATGAAGACGCTGCCATTCCATTGGATGGAACCCTTCTTCCCGATAAAGAGCTGTTAGAAGTCCGCATCGGGCGGATGCTCCAGCCAAAACCAGATCTATCCGGATGCACGAGAGTAGGTCCGGCCTTCAGCTCGTCCAACCCCGCGATCCTGTAAGTATCTCTTTCTTTTTCTTCAAATCTTGCTATTTTTAACCGTCATTCTCTTATGCAAACTCAATCACTCAACGCAGAAAATGGACAACTACAAGAGTCACCCTCCTCTACCTCCCAACGATATTTGGGGGAAGATTACGCAAACAATACCGCTCCCCGGCTGTTCAAGCCGGTCGACCCAAAGGCCTTCGGACCGGTCCTTCCTCTCGCCTCCCGAGCATAGCCCCAAAAATCTCCAAATCTGGGACGAGTGGTTCAAGCACCTAGTACGATGAAACGTACTACTTCCTTGACCATTGGCAGATCTACTGCTTCTTCCGCTGCACTGGCGATACTCGCTCGGAGGCGCGAAACTCGAAGATCAACGAAAAGAAGAAGAAGCCGTCGAAAGGGATCGCTAAGCCGCTCCGGCCGTTTCGAAGCTGCATTAGGAAAATCTCAAGGAACTCCTTCCTTGATCGACCCTTTATCCAAAGTCCCCAAGAGGTCCCGGTATGGCAACCGAGACCGGTCCAAGTGATGCGGAGAAACAGTCCCAACACCGCAAGTCAATCCAGCGGAAGAAAGGGCTGCAGAAAGAAGTAGTGGGGACACCCAAGGTCCGCCCAAGAAGATCAAGACCTCCACCGGCTTCAAGAATGCTTCCTCGTAAGTCTTCTATATCACTAGCTCTTTTCTGGATTGTCTCTACCCCGGTCTTATTGTACTTGCTCCTCTTCGCAGGATCCCTTCTAATTTCCAAGCTAGCATAGCTAGTTTTTTAAGAAATAAAGCTTCTACCCCAACTCCGACCAGTGGTGTTTCCGCTCATCGCTCCTGCGCATCTCCGACCGGTAGTGTCTCTGCTACCGCTCCCGCCGCACCTCCGACCGGCAACCATCCTTCCGAAGCTCAAAGTGCGGCACCCGCAAAGGAACTCCCCGCCGCCTCAAGCGTAGAAGCTTTGTCCCAAATAACCGAAGAGCAAGTCACCAATATTGAAAGCTCATCTTCCGGCAATCCTCCTCCCCAAGCTACCTTGTTTGAAATTCCTCCGAGCTCTCACTGGGACCGATCTGGATGGAAGAAATTCCTCGCCGGCCCACGACAACACGCAAGTCTCCGGAAGAACCCGGATCGACCAAAATGGTAATCGGAGATGTGGAGGTGGACAGTTCTAGCGGAGCTAGAACATTTACTCGCAACAGCTCAATGGGACGCCCTCCAAGAAGAAGAGGCCCCGAAGAGCTTCTCGGAATCCGGCCAGGTACATCCCTCTGCTTTAATGATTTCTTCAAGTAATTTCCTTTTAATTATTAAATCTCTCACTTCTTCCTTCTTTTAGGTTCTCCTGAAAAGCTCGAAGCTAAGACTCGCTATAATCGCTCGCTCTGGAGGAAGAGCTATGCACCAATCAAGAGCGATTGGTCGAACTAGAATCTCGGACCGCCAATCTGAAATCCAGGGAGACCGATCTCGTAGAGAAGAGAGGCCAATCTGCTAAACACCCATCGGTTGATGGAAGAACGCCGGCAAGAGATCATCAAGCTCCGCCAAGTTATCCGGAGTAATACTTTTGATTTTACCTATGTATTCCATATTTTTCCTTGTTGCCTCCCTTTCGACCGGTCCCACTTTTTATCTCAGCGCTTGAAGGCCTCGTTGTCGCTCACAAGAAAGCCGAAGAAGTCCTTTTCGAGAAGGCAGCTGCTCAAGAGCAAGCACTTGAAGAGGGCTCTCGTGTCGAAGAGCAACAGACGGCTCGAATTGGAGAACTAGAAGGCGAGCTTACCGCCAAAGATAGCATCTTAGCTCAAGCACTTCGCTCCAACAAGATGCTGGAAACTGAAAATGCTCGCTTAAAGGCTGAACTAGTCGAAGCTTTAGAAGCAGCAAAAACAGCACAGACAGACAAAGAGAGCGCTCCGAAGACTGCCCATGCATCCGCCCAACTCGCTCTTAAAGCAAAAGAACGCGAGATCCAGCGTCCGCCGAAGATTGAAACCAAGCTGAGAGAATCCAATACTAACATCAAGGGCAGATTCAGAGCTGCTGAAATTAGACATAGGCGTAAGTCCCTTCTTTCTTATTCATTCTTATGAAATTCTTTTAAAGATACCGGTCTGCAGCAATATCTTTCTCTTATATTTTTTGCTTTTTTCAGAACTCGCTACAGGTACAGTACACACTCTGGAATATCTTAATGACGGTCAAACTATTGATCCCAACGAGATAGATCTCGAGTCCGCTATCTAGGCTTTCCCTAGAAGAACCGAGAGAACATTCAAAGATGGTTGCCGCGGCGGGAGGAGGCCATATAGCTGCTATAATCCAGTCTTGGACTCCGGTCTCGGATTGTGATTTCAACTTTATTAAGGACGGCGCCCACCCAAACACCATCGAAGATCGGTTCAATGAGTTGAAGAACTCACTCATTGGTACTGTTTCGGAATTGATAGAAGATATTCCCCTTGATCCAACAGGTGTTCCGCTGAACGTAGCGCCGGCAGCCTTTGCTCTGGATCAAGATGCTCAAGACGCAGCAGCCGCCGCTAGGCAAACAGTAGAAGATGCATTTGAAGATCTTGATAGAGATTTACCGATATCTTCTTCCGATTCTGAAGAAACTCTGGATGATAGACTAGAAGAAAATCCTAAGACCGGTGATACCGGTACTTCCAGCGGTCCTGTTTAGTGAATTTCGTAATAGGGCCATCTTGATTTTGTAATCAAACATCTTGATCATCACGTTGTTTATATTATTTAAATACCAGTTACTTTTCTTTTCTATATGAATACTTGGTTTCACTATCATACTTACTAACTTATTTACCTAAGACATGATGGTTATTTCAGCTAAAAATAATTATGATCAAACTCGGCTCTAATCAACACAGATCACAATTCATAATTATAGCTTACTTTAACAAGATCATGTAACATAAGCAAAAAAGCTAGGTTGTAAGATTTTAAGATTTCACAAACTGCTCTCAACACAAGCAGCCTACCAATCAGTATTCATAAGAAAAATGCTATACAATTTCCTTTCCTGAATATACCAGTCTTAAACTTAAATTTAAATAGACCGTTCTTATCACAGACAATCTGCCAACTAAATGACTGGTCTTATTATTCAAGAATAACAAAATATCATAGACTGCTCTTAATATAGCAGCCCCCTGGCTCAATAATTTAATCCAAAATTAAAATATGGAGACACAAAAACAAACATATTATCATTAGACAAAATTACTTTATTATAATATGAAAAGCTTTACAAGAAATACTCTTAAGTATAAAAACGACGAAGTTGATCAATGTTCCAAGAATTTGGAATTTCTTCTTACTCCAAGGTCATAAGCCTATAAGCCCCCGGTTCGGAGACCGATTTAACCAAAAACGGTCCTTCCCAGATCGGTGACAACTTATGCATGTTCTTGTTAGACTGAATCTTTCGAAGAACCAAGTCTCCTACTTGGAACTCCCGTGTTCGAACATTGCGATCATGATAACGTTGCAATCCTCGATGATATTTAGCAACTTGAATTAAAGCTTGGTCCCTCAAATCTTCCGCAGCAACCAGCTCAACCTGGCGTTGGTCATCATATTTCTCTTCATCGTAGTATTGTACCCGAGCTGACACCATATTCACTTACGTAGGTAGCACGGCTTCGGATCCATACACCAAGGAAAAAGGAGACTGCCCCGTAGCTCTACTAACATTAGTGCGTAAACCCCAAAGTACCCAAGGCAGTTCCTTAGCCCACTTTCCTGCATAAGGCTTCAATCGGTCAAAAATTCTAGGTTTAAGACCGGTCAAAATCATTCCATTAGCTCGTTCTACTTGTCCATTGCTTTGCGGGTGTGACACCGACGCATATTGTATCTTAATTCCCAAACTCTCAGCATAATCTTTGAAGAACTCGAAGTGAATTGAGGCCCGTTATCGATAATGATACCGTATGGGACCCCAAAACGTACGAAGATGTTCTGCAAAAACTTGATTGCTCGAGCTGTAGTTGTACTAGTAACTCGCTTCGACCACAATCTACTTGGAAAACTTATCTACTGCCACAAAAATGTGCGTAAATCCTCCCGGCGCCCTCTTAAAAGGTCCAACAATATCCAGCCCCCAAGTAGAAAAAGGCCAAGTCATTGGAATCAACTGCAACTCATGAGCTGGGGTATGAGGCTGCCTAGCAAAAAACCGACATCCCGACAATTCTTAACCACTCTGTGCGCATCATCCGTCGTTGTAGGCCGATAAAATCCTTGTCCGAACACCTTCCCGACTAGCGTCTTTGAAGAGGCATGATTTCCACAAATTCCCCGTGTACGTCTTCAAGCAATTGAATGCCATCGAAACCGAAACACATTTCATCAAAATATTAACTCCACGTCTATATAATTCTCCTTCGAGAATTAAATAACTGCGCGCTCGAACCTCTAATCTTTGCTTCTCCACTCTATCTTCCGGAGCTTTACCAGATCGCAGATAATCAATGTACGGTGTACGCCAATCGGGATCAATGATCATTACGTCCGGTGATCGAATATCTTCCGGCAAAATTGTTCCTTTGACGTTGATTACATTCCCTGTCTTATCCGGTAAGACCGCTCCTTCAAACTGGTCCTTCAAGACTACCTTCTCCACCTGATCCTTCAAAGCCGCTATTTCTACAATCTCTAAAACAGTAACCTTGCGCTCCATCTTTATGGATGGCTTATCCAATACATGAAGAAAAGCACCGGTGGAACTGCCTGTCTCGAAGATCCCGATCCGGCCAACTCATCCGCAGCAGAATTGTTTCCGTGCAGTATATGATAAAATCGCAAACCATCAAACTTATCTTCAAATTTTCTAACCTCCTGTCGATAGGTGATCATATGATCATCATGAGCATCCCACACCTTGTTAACTTGGCTGATTACCAGCATTGAATCACCATATATATCCAATCGTCTAACTCCTAACGAAACAGCTACTCGAAGCCCATGAAGCAAAGCTTCATACTCCGCAGATATTGTTCGAGGCTCCGAAATGCATTTGTAACACGTATCCGAGTGGTTCCTTCCGTGGGGTGAGAAGTACAACGCCAGCCCCTGCGCCGAAAGCTGCAGGGACCCATCAAACAACATCTCCCAATATTCCAATGTCCGGATTCCTTGCGGAATCCGTGTTTCTAACCACTCGTTATGAAATCGGCCAAAGCTCTGTCCCTTGATAGCTGTTCGCGAAGAAAACGTAATCTCGTATTGGCCAAGTTCTATAGCCCACTTAGCAACCTCGCCAATCGCCTCTCGGTTTCGGACAATATCCCCAATGGCAAACCCAGTCTTAACTTCAATGGGATGTGCTTGGAAATAATGTTTCAGCTTCCGAGAAGTTATCACTACATCATATATTAACTTCAGTAATCTGTAACGTACAAGAGCATATAATTCTTTATCATACGTAGAATAATTCAGAACAGGGCCAGTTATCTTTTCACTAAAATAAGCAATAGGTTTGCCATTTTGCATCAAAACACCACCAATGCCAATACCACTAGCATCACACTCAAGTTCAAAAGTCTTACCGAAATCTGGTAGTTGCAGCAGCGGTGCATGTGTAAGCTTGTCCTTCAAAGAGCTAAAGGACTCGTCGTGTGCTTTGCTCCATTGAAACACAACACCCTTCTTTGTCAACTCATGCAACGGTGCAGCGATAGTGCTGAAATCTTTGACAAAGCGGCGATAGAAACCTGCAAGACCAAGAAAACTTCGAACCTGTGTGATGGTTTGGGGCTGCGGCCAGCTAGCAATAGCGTCAATTTTCTTGTCATCCACCTCTATACCCTGTGGAGTAACAACATAGCCAAGAAAAGAAACTCGATCGGTGCAAAAGGTGCACTTCTCAAGGTTAGCAAATAAACGTGCATTTCTTAAAGCAGTAAAAACAGCACGTAAATGATCCATATGTTCATCTAAAGACTTGCTGTAAATCAAGATATCATCAAAGTAAACCACCACAAAACGCCCAATAAAAGCCCTCAAAACCTCATTCATTAAGCGCATGAAAGTACTAGGTGCATTAGTTAACCCAAAAGGCATTACTAACCACTCATACAATCCGAATTTAGTTTTAAAAGCTGTTTTCCATTCATCTCCAAGTTTCATTCTAATTTGGTGGTAACCACTACGCAAGTCAATTTTAGTGAAAATTAGAGAACCGCATAACTCATCAAGCATGTCGTCTAGCCTAGGAATAGGATGACGATAGCGAATAGTAATATTGTTAATGGCTCTACAATCAACACACATGCGCCAACTACCATCTTTCTTAGGAACCAAAAGTACAGGAACAGCACAAGGACTAAGGCTTTCTCGTACATACCCGCGGTCCAAAAGGTCTTGGACTTGTCGCTGAATTTCCTTTGTCTCCTCGGGGTTGGTCCTATAAGCAGCACGGTTTGGCAAGGTAGCTCCCGGAATCAAATCAATTTGATGTTCTATTCCTCTCAAAGGTGGTAATCCAGGAGGAATCTCAGCTGGAAAAATATCCTCATACTCCTGCAAAAGGTCAGTGATAGCAGAAGGCAAAGAGCTAGCAATATCATCAAAGGAATACAAGGCTTGTTTGCATATCAAAGCATAAAAAATATCATCATTAGAAATTTCAGCAAGGTCTGATTTTGTAGCAAGCATAACACGGCCTTTCAAATTAATCCCATCTCCCTTAGAAATAGGTGCAGACTTATCCTTTATAGGTGGGAAAACTGAATTAGCAACTTGCTGATTTTCAGATTTAGAATTATTCAAAGAAGCAGCTCGTTCTCTATCAGCTTGTACAATTTCAGCAGGGGTCAAAGGTACTAAAGTAATTTTCTGTCCTTTATGCATAAAAATGTATTTATTACTTCTACCATGGTGTGTAGCATCATTATCATGTTCCCAAGGACGACCCAATAAAAGTGAACAAGCTTGCATAGGAACCACATCACAATCAGCATAATCCGAATAAACACCAATGGAAAAAGGAACTCTACAAGTTTGTGTTACCTTAGCTTTTCCCGAGTCGTTTAACCATTGAATGTGGTATGGATGAGGATGTGGTCGTGTGGCCAAACCAAGCTTCTCAACCAGATCTGAACTCACCAAGTTGTTGCAGCTTCCTCCATCAATGATCACACGTGCTCGTCGATTCTTGATGACGAAGAAAATCTGGAACAAGTTGTGGCGTTGTATCTTTTCAGAAGTCTGAATTTGCGTGCTAAGTACACGCTGCACAATGATGTTCATGAAACCCGAAGTGTCTTCTCCACCAAGTACATGGCCCTCGTTGGTGTCGTCGGCGACTTCGTCTTCATCATCATCTTCTATGTCGGAGGTGCTGATGTATCCTCCATCTTCAGTGGCCACGTATGCCCGCTGACTTGGGCAATCCTTCTGCACATGGCCCAGTCCATGGCAGCGGTGGCACTGAATGTTGGAAGTGCGTCCCGTCGAGGCGACCGATGAAGCACTTTGAGCAGGACCCTGCACAGAATTTTTACCTGAATTTGCAGGGCGTGTAGGAGGTGCGTGTGGGGCTGCCATAACACCACTCGCGGACGCGGGAGGCCGTTTGCTTGCTGGTGGAGATGGCCGGGAAGAAAACCCCGAAGACGGCGTCGACCGTGGGGTGTAAGAAGGCCTGCTTGTACTGCTGCTCCTCTGTTGCTTCTCCCGTCCCTGCAATTCTTTCTCTGCAAGCATAGCAAACTGGAACAACTGGTTGATGGTGTTAAACTCCTTATAATCAACAATGTCCTGTATATCACGTCTCAAACCAGAGTAAAAACGAACAATAGAGCTCTCATTATCCTCTACTATCATGCAGCGTTGTAAACCCTTTTGAAGCTCACCATAATAGTCCTGCACAGATTTATCCCCTTGTTCTAAGCGCTGAAGTTTTTTGCGTAAATCTCTATGATAAGAAGGAGGGACAAAACGATCACGCATAGCTTCCTTAAGTTGAGTCCAAGTTACAGGAATATCATCAGCAGTTAGAGAATTCCACCAAATGATAGCAAAATCTTTAAATTCACTAGTGGCTTGTCTAACTCTATGCTGCTCAGGAACTAGGTGCCCACTAAATTTTTGCTCTACTGTCATCTCCCAATCAAGGTAACCCTCCGCATCATATTGCCCCGAAAAAGGTGGAATAGTAAACTTAATCTTAGCATAAGGATCATCGAGGGCTCGATTATTGTTACCTTGTTGTCGATGTTGGCCACCCATACCTTGGGTGTTCTGTTGTAGACGCCGGTGAAGCCTTTGTGCTCGTATAGCTGCGTCATCGACGTCGACAGTGGCATCATTCACCGTGTCATCTTTTCTGTTTCCACCGGCGTTGCTACCGGCCTCATCTTCGTGGATCTTCACACGGTTCTCCACCTCGGTCAGCTTGCCAGTCAACGTTGTCGCCACTTCTGCTAGAGTATTAACCGTGTCTGTCATCTTGGACAACCGCTTATCCATCCGCTCAATCTGGTTGCCGAGATTGAGTTTGTTGATGCCGTCGGTAACGGCTTTGTTAACAGCTTCTGTCATCTCCTCACGTGCCCTGTCAAGAACAGATCGAAGCTGCCCTTGACTAACACACTCGTGGAAATCTTTAGGGGTGCCAACGTCTGCATCATCTCCTGCCATAGCAAATACCAAAACAGGAACAAACAGTGAAGGTTATCCCTAATAAACACTACTACTATGGTGGACAGTGGTGACTCTCACAAAAGCAAATGGAACGTCTTACCAAGTTCTTACAAGGGTCTTACCAAGCAAGGCAAAGGATACCTAGAAGGCGTGTACCACGATTGCAAGGGTCAAAAACCTGTGCTGTCCGAAGTAGTATGTGGAGCTAGGAGGGCCAAATATGTGAGTGGAACACAATTCAAAAACAGATAGTAATGCTGAATAAATGTCCAAAGCTACTTGTCCTTAGTTGCTGGTCTACACGTATCCTAGAACAGTAGTGCAGGCAAAGCAAGGATGACAGGCACAAAGGAAAACAAAGCAAAAGGTAACTAGCAAGGAAGAAACAGCAACTAGACACAAAAAACAGGCCAAAACCCTGTTTTGTCTTTTAGCACTAGTAGAAATCACAAATTTTTCTTTTTTGATTTTATTTTTTTGATATTTTTCTTCCACTCGGAGGCAACAAAATAGGAACCACGCAAAGTTTCAGGTCAAACAGAGAAGGAATGTGACCTACAGATTTTCTGTAAGATGCAGCGGCGACGGGTTCCAAACTTTTTTCCTCGGATCAGTGGGCTTAACTATTTTTTTTATTTTTTCGAGATTTTTCCTGCCCGACAAAGCGGGGACGAGCAGATGCGAAATTTTTTTCTACCCAATTTCAAAAAAAATTTGCCTAATTTCGAGTCCGTATGCGAAAGTTATGGCTGTTTGAAGGAAGGGACTCCGAATTAGGGTTTCGGTGGACGGAATTGCAATCGGGTAGGATTTTTTTTCTGTTTTTTTTGACGATTAATGTATGCAACGGAAACGAAGGTCTTGGTCGTGGGGTGTTGAGTTCTAGATGAAAAGGGTGGGAGTGTAGGGTGGGACTATGGTGGATGCAGCGGAGGTGACAAAAACTCCCGAGACAGAGTAAACTTGAGGGAATTCGGCTAGGGTTTCGAGGGGCACAAAACTGACGACAAGAACACGAACTAAACCAGCAACAAAACAATCACTAGGACACAAACTCAACACTACGGACTCTGAAATTGAAACATGCAAAGGCTAAACACGGCTTGGACAGGATGAACCCTAAAACTAAAATTTTTTTGGCTTTTTCGTGGATGATAGGATAATAAAGAAACAAACTAAACTAAAGGTAGGGCGAACCTGACGGTGCACCTGAAGCTATGATTACCACTTGATGTGGACTAGGGTCCCGATCTTCCGAAAGGTTCAGATAACTCTTGATTTGGCGAAGATGTGACACACGTCGATCCGGCTCCTGAACAACACGTTCGAACCCCGCAATCGCAGCACCACGTCCTCTATGGTTATCAACCGGTGTTGCACGGTTGACCTCACCCAGAAGGCTAATCCCTGCCTGCGAATCAAGAACACAAGCAAGAACAAGAAAGAACGCAACCAAATTTGCAGATGTATGATTAATCTCACAAGTTGGGGTCTCACAAACCGATGAACGGCGAAACTGTCTAAGCAGAATAATCTAAGCAAAACCCAACCCTAACATGGGTGGAGGCTGCTGCTAATAAAGACTTGGGGACGTGCAAGAACCCCCTGGACGCTCCCCTAATGGGCTCACACGAGATACACGGCCCAAAGGCCAAAAACGGTGACGCAGCACCAAAAACAGATTCTGGATGTTCCAATGTTTCGATGATTTCCGGCGACTCCGGATGAAATTTGACGTGGGACTGGTTCCACTGGAAAGCTTATGAAATTATCTTTCCATCCATATGTAGAACGTCCAAATCCGACTTCGTATGCGATCTGGGTGTCTATTTTAATTCAGACTGTTCCTGGACTCCGAAACAGACTCGAAGTCGACTTGGTTTGGGCCTCCACAATGCCTTGCGCCTCTTGCTGGACCTCCACGCCTCCAAGCCCTAGTCCATTCATATTATGGTCCTCTCCTTTATTCCTAATCATAATAAAATCATTAGGTAGCAAACTATTCTCAAAATTATGAAAGGAAAGACTCAGGAACGAGCTCACCTCTAAATTTAATTGTCGGGCGCGAGCTCTAGTGATTGGTCCTTGAATGTTCAGCGGAGGAGTGTCATTTGTATCCAAAGGAGTGATGTCCTCATCAATTTCCGTCCAGTGCAGAATTTTCGCCACAAAGTCTCGGTTCCGACGAAACTTCCATCTCTCGATGGAACTTCCATCAACACTTAGCGCGTTAAAATGGAAGGATCAGGTCCGGATAGAACTTCTATTCATCGATGGAACTTTCGTGTGAAACCCTCGGGTTTTGTTGACGTCAAAAGTCGCCAACACACCGTTGTCCGGAGAGTCCACCGAAACCCCGGCCGATGCAGGGCCCCGTGCTCCCAACGGACCGGCTCAGCTCGCCGATTCTCGTGTGCGCTGGTGCGTGCGCGATGGTTTTCCTGCAAACCAACAAAGACAATAAAAGGTGTAAAATTCCGGTCATCGGCCCAGATAGACCGATGTGCAGCCGTAGCCGATTCTGGCGTAAGATAGACAAAATCGGCCATCGACAGGAGCAGCACGGCCCATCCATTTATGTATTAAATGCCAGGCAAACGAATCGTGATACAAACGATACTGAAATCGGCCGACGCTATAACATGCGATCGGTGGCTAGCAGCCGATTTCGTCGGTAAACGATCAAATCATTAAGACTTTGCAGGGATGCATTATCGAATAAAATGTAAACAAGGTAATTATTAATGGGATGTAATTAATTTGATAGCAAGAAGATGGTTTAATCATCAATCGGAGCAGTAAATCGGCCGATCAGTGCAATCCGGCCGATTCTGCCATTGATTATAACAATGAGTTATTAGATCATATCTAGATGTATAATGATGATCAATGAAATCGTACTAATAACTCGGGTCCAAAGGCAGCTTTAACAGATTTAGCTAATTGAACATAAAACAGCTAATGAACGTGATAAACAATCGGCTAAACACTCCGAAAGAACAAGAAGACAAATACAACCACACAGATCTCGAATCGACTCAGTCGCTCCAACAGGACAAGTCAACCGATGGCACACGATCGGACCAGGTCTAACGGCCGCGCACGCCTGGCCGATTCAGGACAAGCACAATCATAAACGCCTTAACTATGAAAGTAAATCTACATCCTATCCAATCGGCTGCATGCGCCTAGGACAAGTCAACTATCGCAAAGGCAAACACAGGACACGTCAACCGAATCTGCACGATCGAATCGGCTAAGATGTAAAAGAAATCTCATAGCGGCTATCGTGACTCGAACGACCAGATCCGAGCCAATCGGCGTTGTGAGCAAAGGCTGGGACGGGGAGGCAGGACAAGTCAAACTACCTCCACCACGAGCCCGGACCGGGTCGACTTGACTCATCCCGGCCGATACTCACTACGACGGTCGAAAACAGATCTGTCGCCGGATAACTAGCAATTAAGCCATCTAATTACGAACAATGCGCCGAGAATTAGACGACATAATTACCTTGTCAAGCCAACTTGTTGTCGACCGGAGCCCCGAAGATCCCCGCGCAAAACAAGTAAAGACTTGACAGAAAATTAGGTTTGGCGATGCGCCGAAAGTTGTATTAGATGTGAATCGAGTTTACAGTGTTACACCCGAGTACAAATTTATACTCGGCACGAAGAATCCTCCTCGGACCCTCTTCGGGCCGATTTCCTAACCGACTAGGATCTTTTTTCCAAAATTAAACTATTATTTCTAATTTTACAACGCGGGCCAGGCCCATCAATATTATGCTCTTCTCGTTGGCGTCCGCGCACGATTCCCGGGAGGGACGCGCCTTTACTCGCCCAAGCGGCCGTCGGCCTTCTGCCCACCGGCCCTCTTTTGACCTATAGTTGCCGACAATGGGTCCCTTGGTCAAAAACCGGCGTCAACACATGTCCCCCAGTCCGGGGTATGCAACGCATGCGTCGGACCGATCTATTCTCTTTCATTGCGCCGGTTTTATCGCCCGTCACTTCTCCATAAAACCCAGGGCCACCCCCGGTTATTTCCCATCTGTTTCCTCTCCTTGGCCTTCATCTTCCTCCATTCCAGCGACCTTTTCCTCCTCGAGCCTTTTCAACTTCTCACCGCGCCGTCGCCGTTTTTCTTCTCCGGCGACCATGAATCCCGCTCGTTGCTGCTGCTGCGGCTGCCGCCGCCGGCCGCGTCTGCCGCCACTCACCAACGCCGTTCCGGAGGTAATGTACATTCGGCATCCTTCTTTCCTACTTTTGCAATTTTTCTTCGTGTTCTTGTTCTTGTTCATTTTCACAATTTATCTTCTTCCCGTTCCGCTTCTCATTTTAGCCCTATATTTTTTTTTGTTTTTAGGAGATCCGGAACCAAGTCGCTATTCCGTCCAACATCCCGACCCATTTCTTCTTGGGTCCTATGGGCGATCCCGACCCCACAGTACCTCATCTCGTGCTGAAACGAACCGGGTTCCGTTTCGGCAACAGCCCCCATTATCGGCCGAGTGGGCCAACAGCTTTCGGTCATGGCCGACCCCGTTGCAGGATGGCGTGATTGGTACAACCGGTGTCGGCCGTCCATCCGCAAGGTTGGGCCGACATCGGCATCGCCCATGCCATCAAGCTTTCTCGGCCGATCATCATAAGAATGAACCATTGCCGGCGGCCGCTTGCTATCTCTCGGTCGATGCCCCGAATCGCTTTATGTTTGGCCACGGCCCGGCTACCATGACCTTATTGGATACAATCATGTTGGCCGATCCGAACATCACGGCGGAGGCCACTCCGGATGTTGTCCGTATTAAGTCCTCCCACCGGATCAACCCTAAAGACACCAGGGGCTGGAAGGGCTATATTCGGACTTACAACAAGGGGCACGGCACGGCCGATCGCCGCGAACATGTCGCCTTCCTCAACATGTGGCTCGACCATTTCTTCTTTTGTGGGGTCAGCGTGAGCCCCACAAACAATTTTCTCGCCGATGGCCGATGTATCGGCCGACAGCCATGCCCTTCCCATGGGCAAGTATCTTCCGGGGTCTGCGTATCTCCTTCTTCACCAGG
This sequence comes from Chloris gayana, assembly GCA_031894775.1. Classification (NCBI taxonomy): domain Eukaryota; kingdom Viridiplantae; phylum Streptophyta; class Magnoliopsida; order Poales; family Poaceae; genus Chloris; species Chloris gayana. The sequence goes on along the minus strand of JAUNZO010004696.1, from coordinate 10,939 downwards.
TTTCAGTGGAGTTGCGCTCCGCCGATCGCCAAGAACCCGGGTGGCCCTTGGTGGTTTATTCAAATGTGGTTGTCCCTTCATACCACCAAGGCCATCGATCCGGACCTCGCTGCGCTCACCTTCCCCGGCAACTACGCCGAATCGGCCACGCCCGCATTCAGCCGTGCATCTCTTTCGGGAAGCGTTATCCATGGCACCGTGGGCGGCTATGTCGATGACAACCTCGGCGTATTGGTTCGCCGCCCTCTACAAGGGCCTCAACAACGAAAGTACGGATTGGTACCCGTACATCGATTTCTTCGAGAAGGGGTATGACACTCCTTTTCCGATCGACCCAACTTTCCCAACGGCCGACGGGGAGGCGGTCAAGATCTTCACCACCCGCCTCCGCCCTCGTCTCGCCGCCGACGGGACTTATTGCCGGGAGCAAGGCCTTCTGCTCCTATGAATTCTACCACCCGTCGGTGGCGGCCCGCCAACTCGGCTTCGCCGCCTGCTCCCCGACCTCTTCTATGTGGGGCGGATAAAGGCGCGGGCTGCCGTCGACAACGCCATTCGGTGGAATTGGCTCGTCGGCCGCACCGCCGATGTCGTCACCGGCGACTTGGCCGGATTTTCCCGGCGCCCCGAGTACTCGCCTTTTGACCGTTGGTGGGCGAGTGGAACCGGCACCTCCGCAGCTCGAACACCGCTTCTTTCTTCTCCGGCCTAGTCCCGAGAGAACCTTTCGCCGAGGTACGTGTAGCCGATTTATTTTTGTAAGGCCGATTTTGTAAATGAAATCGGCCACTCCAAATGCTCACCCTTGTATATTCTCTTTCGCCGGACTCGCAGGAGCCGCCGACCCGCAGCATCGCGTGGCCGGCCGATTGCATATTTAATGCCGAGCCCAATTGTTCCGAATATCGGCTTCACCGACCGCACTCCCGCTCAAGCATTTGCGGCGATGAGTCGAGGGCGCCAGCTGCCCGCAAGGCCAAAACTAAAACAGCCGCCCTCAAAAAGAGGAAGGCTAATGTGCCACTGCAGGGTCGACTCAGGCCCCGAAGCGATACCGCGCGCCGCTAAAGCAGCTCGTGCGCCCGTCCGACCCGGATTACTACAATGAACCGTCTCCGTCGCGTCAAAGTTGTTATTGCATGATCGCCGATTCCTTTTCACTTAACATGCCATCTAACTATGAGTTCTTAGCAGGAATCGGCGGTCCCTCTTCCTCGGCCCGGACGCCAACGCCCGATAGGCCGATCCGTTCGCCGACTCCTCCACGGCCAAGACGCCGACGCCCGAAAGGCCGACTCAAACAGCTCCGAGTCCGAAGTTGTACCAAGCCAGAGCCGATCCGAACCCTACGGAGAGCCCAACTCACTCGGATCGGCCTCGCGTCTCCCCGAGGCCGCCGCCGAAGCCGAACAAGCCGGCCCCGTGTCGCCCACGGCTCCTCCCAAAGGCACCGCCGCCGACGAAGAATCGGCCGGCCAGAGCCGCCCGCGGCTTCTCCCGAAGGCACCGCCGCCGATGAGCCAGCCGGCAGAGCTGTCGCCCGATGCCACCTCCGAAGATGTCGCCGGTGACGGTGGATCGGCCGGCCGAGAGCTGCTTAAAACATATGAACCCGTGGGTTCAATGGCACAGCTCGATGGACGTCCGGCCCGCTTCGCATCGATGCTTCGCAGGTCTGTTTCTTTTTTTACTATTTCTTCCTTGATTCGCCGCTAATCATTAGCTTCATCTTACTTTTCTTGGTATTTCAGTGCGCTCACCTTCCCTCGTCCCGCGCCGATTTTGGTATCTACCTCCGGTCTCATCACCATGACCGAAATCGCGCGCAGCTTGAGGCTTCTTCGGTTGATCGCTTGGTGGCCGACGCCCACCCCATACGGGCCCGGTACTTGGAGGTCCGGACCGAGCTCCTGGCCGATGTGCGCGATGCTCGCATCGCGTGGCATACATGGAGTACCGGCAAATGGACTTCATCCGTGCCCAGCAGCGTCCGGCTCGCCACGCGGAGCAGCAGCAAGCTGCGTTACTCGCCGAGAACTCCATCAAGCGTTCCGAGGAGGAGGCCCGCAAGACCCAAGAGATGCAAGAGCAACTCTCAAATCGGCAGGATGAACTGCAGGTAATCAACAAGGAGATTGCCGATTTGAGAGCATCGCCGGCTCTCAAGGAGAAGGAGGCGGCGGCCTTGGAAGCCACCATTGCACAACCTGTCTGGCTGATGTGGAGGCTCAACGTAAGGCGACGGACGAGGCAATCCAAGCGGCCGACAAGATGGTTGCCGCGGCGCATGCCGATGTCGGCCCCGTTGAAGACGATCTCGTTGGTCATGGCCAAACTTGACTCCATGCTGGCCCGTGCAGTATCTGTCGTCCAAGACTTCTTGTCCCGTGCTAAGGCCGTCGATCATGCTTAGGTGTAATAGGACTTCGAACAAAATCTGGTTGTAAATATTTTTGCACTAAGGGCGATATACAATGATATCGGCCATCCGAAGACGATGTTTAAAACATCGGCTGATTTGTCTGCGTTTTACTTTCATATTTTTTGGCTAAGGGCGATACTTTTAATATCGGCCGTCTCAAGGCGATGCATACCGATATCGGCTGCAGCCTCTTTAGGCCGAACACTATGAGTTAATCCAAATACTAGGGTAATACTCGCTTCAAATACTTCCCATTAAGTGCTCGGCCAAATTCTTCCCCCGCTAACTCTTTCAAAATATATGCATTACCCGGTGCCGATCGGCTAATCAAATAAGGTCCTTCCCAATTAGGCGACCATTTACCAAACCGATTGTCCTTCACGCCGATCGGCATCCTAAGCTTCTGCATCAAATCGCCCTCTTTAAACTCGTTTCTGCACAACCTTCTTATCATAATGGCGGGCGACCCTCGCCTTATTCTCGCTCTATCTTTTCCAATGCATCCAGCCGATTTTGTACTACATCTTCTAATTCATCCATCATCAATCCGTGGTACTGATCGGCCGATAGCTTTTGTTGCAATTCAATCCTTCTCGGAGCCGATAGTTGTCTCCCATGGCAAGTACGGCTTCGTGCCCATATACAAGCTGATACTGGCGCGACTTGCATGGCCCCATGCCGTGACATACGATAAGCCCACAAAGCGTCCATCAATTTCATGTGCCACTTACGAGGATACTCTTGTATTTTCCGCTTGATCAACTTGATCGACTCTTATTTGCCGCTTCAGCTTGGCCATTAGCTTGGGCATAATACGGCGACGTAATTAATCAACTTAATCCCCATCTCTTCAAGCAAAAGATTGAAATTCGTCCGACGTGAATACTCGATCCTTGATCTCGTCGTGATTGTTTCTCGAATCCCAAATCTATAAATGATATGCTCTTTAACAAACGTTATCACGTCACCGTCGAAACTTTGCGATAGGGTGCCGCTTCAACCCACTTCGTGAAGTAATCTGTAGCTACCAATATGTATTGATGTCCTTTGCTTGATGCTGGATTTATCTCGGCCGATCATATCCATGGCCCAGCCTCTAAACGGCCAAGGTTTGATCACCGGATTCATAGCCGATGCAGCGCCTCCGTATAGGCCCGAATTTCTGGCAATCTTGGCAACTTTTATAATATTTGAAACAATCGGCCAACATTGTCGGCCAAGAATAACCAGCTCGCCTTAGCAGCCACTTCATTTTATGGGCCGATTGATGTGTTCCGCAAATCCCATCATGTACTTCGCTCATTACCACTTTGGCCTCGTGTCGCCAATACACTTGAGAAGCACCCCATCAATTGTCTTGAAAAATAATTGATCATCCAACAGAACATACTTCAAGGCTTTATATCTTATCTTCTTATCTCGTAGGTTGGGATGGATTGCTCAAAAATTTCGAATCTCCGTACGCCAATCGGCTTCTTCAATATCAGCCTATTTCAGCTGTTTTCGCGAGCCGATATCCGGATGCTAGTTGAGCCAAGTTATTTGCTTCAAGTTCTGCTTCTCTTGGTATATGGCTGACTTTAACACACTTGAATCTTTTCATTAACTTCTGGCACTTTTTATGATATTGCAACAATATTTCATCTTTACACTCATACTCACCGGCCACCTGACTCACAACCAACAAGGAATCGCCGAAAATTTCCACAAAATCAGCCCCGGCATCGATGAGTAATTCCAGTCCTCTTAATATCGCTTCGTATTCGACTTGGTTGTTGGTGTGCGCCTCTACTGTAATAGAGTATCCACGTATTGCCCCCGAGGCGACACAACAACCAAGCCGATTCCACTTCCTTCCTTGCAAATTGAACCATCAAAGAATACCGTCCATGGCACCGGTTCAACGTATCCGGCCGAGTGTTCACCGTGTTGCACTATCAAATCAGCCAATACTTGTGCTTTTACCGCTTTGGTCGATTCGTATCCTAGATCAAACTCCGCAATTGCCAACATCCATTTGCCCAACCGGCCTTTGGGGACCGGGCCGATAACATATATTTTACGACATCGGCCTGGCAAACCACAAGACACTCCTCGGCTAACGTATAATGCCTTAGTTTTGTGCATGAAAAATATAGACAGAGACATAACCTTTCCACCTCCGGATACCGCGTTTCGCATCAACTAATTTGCGGCCGAGATAAAATATGACCCGCTCTTTTCCCTCCTCGTTCTTGAGTCAACGCCGAGCCGATGCACCTATCATCGGCCGATAAATATAACTTAAAGGGTGTGCCCGACTTTGGCGGAACCATCACCGGTGGGGACACCAAATATTTCTTGATATCTTCTAAAGCCCGTTGATGGATCGGCTCCCACCGAAATTCTTGATTGGCCTTGAGTTTTAATAATGGCGTAAATACATCAAGTCGACTGCATAAGTTTGAGATAAATCGCCTAATAAAATTAATCTTGCCGATCAGTGGACTCGGAGCTTTGTCTTGTTCGTCTGGCGGTTCCAGCTTTCTCGATAGAATCAATACTCTTAGGGCCGACTTCAATTCCCTTTTCATGCACAATAAACCCCTGAAATTGTCCAGCCGAGACACCAAACGCACACTTGAGCGGGTTCATCTTCAGAGCCGTATTGTCTTGTCCTCTTCAACACTTCTCTCGAGATCAGCCACATGACTTCCAACCGATTTTGACTTCACCATGACATCATCAATATAAATTTCAACCAATCGGCCGATCAAATCGTGATATATAAAATTCATGGCTCTCTCGATATGTGGCACCAGCATTTTTAGGCCGAAGGTCATGACAACCCACTCATATAGTCCCAACGCTCCGGGCATCCGAACGCCGTCTTCGATATATCTTCTTCGCCATAAAAATCTGATTGTACCCAGCATTTCCATCCATAAAGCTCAAAATTTTGTTGCCGGCGGCTGCATCAACTAACAAATCGGCGTTTGGCATTGGGTACTCATCTTTCTGAGTCGCCTTATTCAAATTTCTCAAGTCAATGCGACCCGCATCTTTCCATTTTTCTTTTCCACCGGCACAATATCGGAAACCCACTCCGCATATCGGCATGGCCTAATGAAGCCGGCCTCATATAATCCGATAATCTCTTCTTTGACGGCTTCATAATACCTAGGGTCAATTTTCCGAGCCCCCGCTTATATGGCCGATATCCGGGCTTGGTGGGCAACCGATGTTCAACGATCGATCGGCCGAGTCCAGCATCTCGCTATAATCCCAAGCAAAACAATCTTTATATTCTTTCAACAAGGCCACTAATTCATCTCTTACTTCTTTACACAATTTCTTGCTAATATATGTCGGCCGAGGCTTGTCTCCATCCCCTATATCTACTTCTTCTAACTCGTCGGCCGACACAAAACCGTGGCCTAATTTTCCGTCTTCCGGTTCGTTAATCGGCCGATTCATCATATCTCCAGCAGTGCGTGTTGATCGGCCGATTGTCCGTCAATTCTCCCGTGGGGCCCATCGAGCAGCCGGGGGTACCCGACCCCCTGGTCACAACAATTCCGTCGTCGGTGATGTTTACGGCTTCCGCATCCCAATATGTGCCCGAGAAACAAGGCAGGCTCTCCAGCACCGGCAAACTCGAAATCGGCGGTCGCGATGGTTACGCACTTATCGCCCGCACGATTTCGACCTTGTTGCCGACCCATTGAATCAAGCACCGGTGCATGGTTGATGGGATGCAACAGCTTGGCATGAATCCAATCTCTCCCCAACAAAGTTGTGTATGCACCTTTCCCGTCGATGATGAAAAATGTGGCGGGTATGGTTTTGCTGCCCACGATGGATCTCCATTATTGCGGCCCCACGCACATCTTGACTTCTCCCGCTGTAATCCTTGAGCGTCGATTAGCCCTCATCATTTCTTCTCGGCGTCTTCCCGAGCTTGCGGTATGTAGTAATCGGCATGACATTGACCGCTGCCCCTCCGTCGACCAACATTTTCCTCATTGGTGACCCATTGACGTAGCCGCTAATGTACAATGCCTTGAGATGCAAATGATCGTAGTTGATCGGCTTATCAAATACCGCCGATTCCGGCGTCCACGTAATCTCTCGAAGTCTCCCCAACCGGTTCTTCTTCACTCGAATTTTCATCGGCCGATCCGACAATCCCGGGCATCATGGATATCATATTCACCGCGGCTTCAGCTCGACCACTTGAGACCGCACTTTCGGCCTCCATTCCTTCTTGGGCTTGGACTCATCATCTTGGTCATCTCTCGTAATATCGTCCACCCTTGATTTCTCGACAACGCATTCTTTGGAGCCTCCTCTTCCGGGTTTTGCCGAGCAAACCACCGGGGCACCACTGCTTTTCGTTCTTGGTTTGATCGCCTCTCGAATCTTCATGGTACCGGTGATCAAACTCTTCTTCATCGTTGATTGGCCCCACCCGATCGTGAACGGAGGTTCTCTTTGGCACTACGTATCTCCGTTCATCATAGCCGTGATCATAGCCGATCGCTCTTCCGGGGGCCGATTGTTGCGATTCGTAGTTGCGACTAATCGGCCGTCCCCGGTAACTTGATGACCCGCCATCACGATACTCTTTTCGGCCAATGCACTCGGGCAGTTCTCGATAGATGGAAGCTTCATGTTTTGGTCCCAAGAAGATCGAAAGAAAGGACAAGCCCAGTGTGGGTCAAAATCTTCTCGGCGGATCACGTCTTGTCTCGTATCGCCGACTTTGGTCGATAGATTCCTCGTTCACGTGCCACCCGGGCTCTTTCTTCCCTCTCCCTCTTCCTCTCATATCGGCGTATGAAACCAGCCGATCCACCGCCGATGGTGTTGATGTACATCGTATTAGCCGGAAAGGGTGCCCATCAACTTTCATCTTCTTCTTTACATCGGCCGCTCGCAATATCCCACCGTCAACCGCCCTCTCGGATTTCATCTCTCATAGCATAACAATCAACGGTGTTATGATGCGAATTTCCATGCCACTTGCACCACTTAGCCATTTTCTTCAATTCTTCTCGGCGTAGGAATTTTGTGATGAGGGGAAAGCTGGATTTTCTTTTCCCGCAAGCAACTGATCAAATATTTCGTCGGCCTTAGATAAATCAAAATCATATTTCTTCTCCTTAGGATTGACATGCGGAGAAAATATCGGCCGTTTGTTATTAGTCCACTCAACTGCATTAATTCCCTCTTCATCTTCCTCACCGTCGAAATCAGCATAAGTCACCCGATACCGCCGATTCCTCGGTGAGCCGGAGATTCTCTTCCCGGCCGATCGCCTCGCGGGTCACTGTGCCAGCCCATCAAACTCATGTGGGGTAAACTTTTCTTTAATGTTGGAAAATAGCCCCGCATAAGCGATTTCGGCCAACCGTTGCTCTCGTCAGTTCAGATTGTAGCATCGTCCCTCGTAGTCCCGAACCTCTCGTATATAATCAGCCACCGATTCCCCGCTTTCGTTTCATCGCCATTAAATCGGACAAACTAAGCTCGGTAATGCCCGTGAAGAAGTACGAGTGAAACCTTTTCTCCGCATCGGCCCAACTCTGAATAGAACCAGGTGACAGCGAAGCAAACCATGAAAAGGCCGATCCGTACAATGACAAGTGGGAATAGCCGAACCCGCAAAGCCTTCCCGAGTAGACGTCTCACCAAGCCGTGCGTCATACCGGCCGATGTGCTCCATAGTTGATGTGTTATCTTGCCCGTAAAACTTGGAAAACTCAGGAATTTTATACTTATTGGGTAAAGCCACGGAATCCATCCACCAGTGGTAAGGTCGCCGATACAATGCACTTTTCTCCTTAGGCTTCAAATCGAACCGATCTTTCATCATATCGGCGATCTTAGCCATGAGGCTATTCATATCATTGGGTTCAGCAGTCGCCGATCCGGTCCCCGTCATATAAGCCGTGTTGGGCTGCCCCCGATCGGGTGTATCAACCGGCCGTTTCCGTAAATCCCAGCGCAGTAGTCGGAACAAAGAACCGTGAGCGATTCCATAATTCATGGCCGATTGGATCGGCCGTCCACTCATGAATCCCCGTCCCCACCCGATGCAGCTAGTCGTGGAATACCAGTATATCGGCCGTACTATAGTGGGTGAGTTCTCAATTCTACTCGGGCCGGTATTTGGTACGTAGAAGAAATTGGGCTGTCGTGCCACCTGCGGGACCGCCGCCACATTGGTCGCCGCCCCTAATCTCGAAGTCGGCCGTTGTACATCTTGTTTGTCGCCCTCCTCCGTTACCGACTTCTTGGGGCCACCGTCATCCTCTTTGCCCGGCTGGGTCGCACCGGTACTTGCATTTGCATTGTCCTTGCCAGTGCCATAGGTGAGGTGGCATGCCGCACGTGGGCTGAAACCCCGCCGGCGGTGTGGTATTCTGGAGGCCGACTCCCGAATTGGTCGTACAAGAGTGCCAAAAGGCCGAGTGTACGCAGGTCCGTAATATCCTTCAAGGAACAGCCGCCATCAACCGTGTCCTTGATCAAATTCCCGATGGTGTTGGTCAACACGCCCGATTGATTGATTAGGGCCTCGATGAACGGACGAGTTGACCATATCATCGAGTTGGTTGGCATCCGGCAGCTCTCGGGCTTTGATTTGGTCTAGTTCTTCCGGATGCGTAATCCGAGGGATGTCTCCTTTTGTGGCCACTCGCCACGTGTCACTTTCAGTGGCTTGAAAGTACTTTTTCATTGCTTCGCCGGTATTCTTGGTACCGCAGCTTTTGTTCTGTCGTCATCTTCCCCAGTGCCGAAACCTCGTTGTCATCGTAAACTTCTCCATGCCCTTTGCCATCCGTCCTAAGAGGAACTCGGAACAAAAATCGGTCGATTTTCAGCATCGACCATTGGTGTTCCGTCCTCCCCGACAGCCTCGCATGTACGACATCTTGATCTTGGTTGCTTCTGTCCCACCGGGCGTGCCAAAAAGTGTGTTGACGTCAAAAGTCGCCAACACACCGTTGTCCGGAGAGTCCACCGAAACCCCGGCCGATGCAGGGCTCCCGTGCTCCCAACGGACCGGCTCAGCTCGCCGATTCTCGTGTGCGCTCAGGTGCTGCGATGGTTTTCCCGCAAACCAACAAAGACAATAAAAGGTGTAAAATTCCGGTCATCGGCCCGGATAGACCGATGTGCAGCCGTGGCCGATTCTCGCGTAAGATAGACAAAATCGGCCATCGACAGGAGCAGCACGGCCCATCCATTTATGTATTAAATGCCGTGCAAACGAATCGTGATACAAACGATACGAAATCGGCCGACGCTATAACATGCGATCGGTGGCTAGCAACCGATTTCGTCGGTAAACGATCAAATCATTAAGACTTTGCAGGATGCATTATCGAATAAAATGTAAACAAGGTAATTATTAATGGGATGTAATTAATTTGATAGCAAGAAGATGGTTTAATCATCAATCGTAGCAAGAATCGCCGATCAGCATCCGACCGATTCTCGCCATTGATTATAACAATGAGTTATTAGATCATATCTAGATGTATAATGATGATCAATGAAATCGTACTAATAACTCTGGTCCAAAGGCAGCTTTAACAGATTTAGCTAATTGAACATAAAACAGCTAATGAACGTGATAAGCAATCGGCTAAACACTCCGAAAGAACAAGAAGACAAATACAACCACACAGATCTCGATCGACCAGCCGCTCCAACAGACAAGTCAACTCGATGGCACACGATCGGACCAGGTCTAACGGCCGCGCACGCTCGCCGATTCAGACAAGCACAATCATAAACGCCTTAACTATGAAAGTAAATCTACATCCTATCCAATCGGCTGCATGCGCCTAGGACAAGTCAACTATCGCAAAGGCAAACACAGGACACGTCAACCGAATCACGCAACTGAATCGGCTAAGATGTAAAAGAAATCTCATAGCGGCTATCGTGACTCGAACGACCGGATCCGAGCCAATCGGCGTTGTGAGCAAAGGTCGGGACTGGGAGGCAGGACAAGTCAAACTACCTCCACCACGAGCCCGACCAGGTCGACTTGACTCATCCCGCCGATACTCACTACGACTGGTCGAAAACAGATCCGGTCGCCGGATAACTAGCAATTAAGCCATCTAATTACGAACAATGCGCCGAGAATTAGACGACATAATTACCTTGTCAAGCCAACTTGTTGTCGACCGGAGCCCCGAAGATCCCCGCGCGAAAACAAGAAAGACTTGACAGAAAATTAGGTTTGGCGATGCGCCGAAAGTTGTATTGGATGTGAATCGAGTTTACAGGTTACACCCGAGTACAAATTTATACTCGGCACGAAGAATCCTCCCTGACCCTCTTCGGCCGATTTCCTAACCGACTAGGATCTTTTTTCCAAAATTAAACTATTATTTCTAATTTTACAACGCGGCCAGGCCCATCAATATTATGCTCTTCTCGTTGGCGTCCGCGCACGATTCCCGGGAGGGACGCGCCTTTACTCGCCTGCGGCCGTCGGCCTTCTCGCCCACCGGC
>JAUNZO010004695.1:0-135069 GCA_031894775.1 Chloris gayana | reverse complement strand
TATGTAGAGCTTCATCACGATGTGCTTGAATTTCCATCTTAAAGTTTTAAGTTCTAATCTTGCTTCCAAAAAATTCATATAAAATTCACAAACAACAGTGTTTCAGATTTGAATTTGAATTTTTGGGCATTCAAAACTTTGTTCAAAAATTTTGTAAAAATGCTGTAAATTCACCTTTTTACAAGAGCAATGCAGTGGTGCAAAAATATGGGGGTAGTGTCTTTATAATTTTTGCATTTCCATTAGGGGTTGTTTAGGGCTAGGGTTTTAGTTAGGTTGTTTTCCTTTCTCTCTTTTATCTCTCTTATTTTTCCTTTGGGTGATTAGCATTAGTGATTAGTGCTCCATTAGTGCTGTGATTAGGGTACTAACTACGTGATTAGCCTTAATCGTGACATGGGATGTCACAGCCCTCCCCCTTAAAGAAATTCTCGTCCCGAGAATCGCTACAAATTAAGGAGAGGGAGCGGGAAAGTTACCGATTTGTGTGACGCGAGGAACTCGGGACAATTCTTCTCTAGAAAATCCTCTTGTTCCCATGTTGCTTCTTCTTCGGTGTGGTTACTCCATTGCACTTTATAGAAGGTGATGGTGCGATTGCGAGTTACTCGGTCGCTTTGATCAATAATCCGGATGGGGTATTCGGGGTAGGAGAGATCTTCTTCTAGTTGATCGGTGTCGGAAATGACCACATCTATCGGAGGCTTCAAACATTTCTTGAGTTGAGAGACATGGAACACATTGTGCACACGAGCAAGACTTTCCGGTAGTTGCAATCGGTAAGCAACCGCGCTATGCTTTTCCACAATCGGATAGGGTCCGATATAGCGGGGTGCTTACTTTCCTTTAATTCCAAACCGAGATACGCCCTTATTCGGAGAGACACGAAGATAAACATGATCTCCCTTCTCGAATTCCAATGGGCGTCTCCTCTTGTTAGCGTAGCTAACTTGGCGTGATTGTGCGGCCTTCATGTTGGCTTGGATTTGTCGGACCTTTTCTTCGGCTTGAGTGACAAGATCGGGACCAAAAGTGGTTCTTTCTCCCGCTTCCGACCAATTCAAGGGTGTACGACAAGAGTGACCATACAACGCTTCAAACGGTGACATTCCCGAACTCTCTTGATAGCTATTGTTGTATGAGAATTCGGCGAATGGAAGGCAATCTTCCCAATTCCCTCTATTTTCCATAGCACATGCTCTCAAAATATCCTCCAAATATTGGTTCAATCTTTCGGTTTGTCCATCCGTTTGAGGGTGATAAGCGGAACTTCTAATGAGAGTGGTACCAAGACAAGAATGCAATTGCTCCCAAAAGCGAGAAACAAATTGCGGACCTCGATCGGAAACAATAGTTTTAGGTACTCCATGCAAACATAACACTCTTGAGATGTATAGCTCGGCATACTTCTTGGTATTATAGGTGGTATGGACGGGAATGAAATGTGCGGACTTAGTTAATCTACGCACAATAACCCAAATTGAATCATGCTTCTTTGATGTGAGGAGCAATCCAACGATAAAATCCATAGCAATGTCCTCCAACTTCCAAACGGGAGTTTTCAATGGGTTCAATAATCCGGCTTTTCTCAAGTGGTCGGCTTTCACTCGTTGACAAGTATCACACTCGGCCACATACCGTGCAATCTCACGCTTCATGCATGTCCACCAAAACTTTTCTCTTAGGCCGCGATACATTTTGTTGCTACCGGGGTGTATGGAATATTTAGAAAAATGGGCCTCATCCATTATTTTCTTCCGTAATTCCATATTCTTCGGAACAACGAGACGTTGGTTGAACCATAATACACCATCGGAACCTTGTCGGAAACATGTAGCCTCATCTTTTTCTATCTTTTGCCGAATAAATTCCATACCTTCATCCTTCTTTTGTGCCTCAATAATTTCCTCCCGAAGGGTAGGAATGAGAGTTAGATTATATAGTGAACCATAGGGAATGACTCGAAGACTCGGTTCACTAGAATCTGAAATTTCCGAGTTTTCCATAGAACAACCGGTAACGTAATTGCATTGATCCTTGCGACTCAAAGCGTCGGCAACCACATTAGCTTTTCCCGGATGATAATGAATTTCCAACTCATAATCCTTGATTAATTCCAACCATCGACGTTGCCTCATGTTCAACTCTTGTTGGGTGAAGATATATTTGAGACTCTTATGATCGGTGTAAAGATTGACAAGATTTTCAAGTAGATAATGCCTCCAAGTTTTCAAAGCAAGGACAACCGAGGCTAGTTCCAAATCATGGGTGGGGTAGTGTTGTTCATGCTTGCAAAGTTGACGAGAAGCATAAGCAATGACAGGACCTTCTTGCATTAGTACACACCCTAGACCGGTGCCGGATGCATCACAATACACGTCAAACGGCTTGGTGATGTCGGCTTGTGCTAACACCGGAGCGGATGTTAAATGCTTCTTAAGAGTTTGAAAAGCTTCTTCACATTCACGGCTCCATTTAAACTTTGCATCTTTCTCCAACAATTTGTCATAGGCTTGGCTATGCTTGAAAAATTGGGAATGAATTTCCGATAATAACCGACAAGACCGAGAAAGCTTCGAATTTGTCTCACCGATCTTGGGGACTTCCAAGTAAGCACTTCTTCAACTTTACTCGGGTCAACGGCAACACCTTCCGCGGATATGATATGACCCAAGAAAGGAAGTTGCTTCAACCAAAATTCACATTTGCTAAACTTGACATACAATTGATGATCACGAAGCCGTTGGAGAACAATGCGAAGGTGCTCGGCATGCTCTTCTTCGGACTTCGAATAAATAAGAATGTCGTCAATGAAGACCACGACAAACTTATCCAACTCGGGCATGAATACCGAATTCATCAAGTACATGAAATGAGCCGGGGCATTTGTGAGCCCAAAAGACATGACGAGATACTCAAAGAGACCATACCGCGTAGAGAATGCGGTTTTTGGAATATCTTCGGCCCGGATCTTGATTTGATGGTAACCGGATCGGAGATCAATCTTAGAGAAAACCTTAGCACCAACTAATTGATCAAAAAGAATATCAATCCGAGGGAGCGGGTATTTATTCTTGATAGTCACCGCATTGAGAGGGCGGTAATCCACACATAGACGTAGCGTCTTGTCTTTCTTCTTCACAAAGAGAGCGGGACATCCCCACGGAGATGAACTAGGGCGGATATATCCTTTATCCATAAGCTGGCCCAATTGTTCCTTCAAGATTGCTAGCTCATTGGGAGCCATTTTGTACGGCTTACGGGAAATTGGTGTCGTACCGGGTTGGAGCTCAATTTTAAACTCAACATCCCGATCGGGTGGCATGCCCGGTAAGTCATCCGGAAACACATCGGGAAAGTCACATACCACGGGAATATCCTCAATCCTTTTCCCCTCGAGATGGTAGGTTTTTGAAGTGGAGAATTTTAGATGGGGTAATCGGAGAATAGACGAACCATGGAGTGGCGAGCTTAGGTGAACTTCACGGGAATCGATGTGCAACACGGCTCTATGGAGTTTCATCCATCTCATACCTAGAATTATATCTATTCCTTGCCCACCTAAAATTATGAGAGAGGAGGGGTATATTTTTCTCTATAGGTTTAGTGGTACTTGCCTCAACTCTAAGTTTGTTTTTATTTTTCCACCCGGTGATGTGATGATATAGGGAATATCCAAAACGGTAGGAGTGAGTTGTAGGGTTTTTGCACATGCTTGACTAATGGAATCATGAGTTGCACCGGAATCAAAAAGAACCAAGGTGGAGCGGTTGTTGACTGAAAACATACCCGAAAGTACCGGTTCTCCCGCTTGAATCTCTTCGGCCGTGGTATAGTTGACTCGGCCATTCTTAGCATTTGGAGTGGAGGATTGATTGCGGTTCCCATTCCCATTATTCCCATTGCGGTTTTGATTGTTGTTGCCGCTTCCGGAACCATTGTTGTTGTTGTTGGAGGTGTTATTGCCGGGTTACGTGTCGGAACACGACAATCTTTTGCAAAATGACCCGGACGTCCACAATTAAAGCACGGACCTTGAGGACCGGGCCTAGCACCTTGATATTGCTGCTGCGGAGGGCGGGAAGAGATGTTGTGCTGCTGATTTCCACCATGAGAGTGGTGGTGTTGTTGCGGCACAAATTGGCGTGATCCCCCGTCGGCGGCAATGCGGCCCGAAACTTCTGTCCGGATGGGGAAATGATAGCTAACTTGTACTTGGGCGGAGCGGAGCCGGATGGATTTCTTACGGCCCGCTTCCTCTTCTTGTCCTCTTGGTGAGGACGTATAGCATCTTCTTGCACAATTGCGGCACTCATCAAGTCATTGAACGTGCCGGTAGTGACTTGAACCAAGCGATCTTGCAACTTCGGGCTTAGCCCCGAACGAAAGCAATCTTTCTTTTTGTCATCCGTATCGGCATGATAGGATGCATATTGAGCCAAGTAGTTGAACTTCCGTGCATACTCTTGCACGGTTCCGGTACCTTGCTTCAAATTGAGAAATTCTTGCAACTTGCGCTTCATAAGACCGGCGGGAATGTGATGCGCGCGAAAGCGGTGCAAAAGTCCGGCCAATTCACTTGAGTACCAGCGGGAAGGGCGGCGGTGAAACTTACCCACCATGCACTAGCGGAGCCACGAAGTTGTTGAGCCGCAAAGACAACCTTTTGCTCCGATGTGCAATTGAGGAGAGCAAACTTCGACTCAATGATGCGGAGGAAATTATCCGCCTCCAAAGGATCGGTAGTAGCTTCACCAAACTTTGGCGGTTGAGTCGCCCAAAAGTCGGCATAGGTGGAATTCCCGGGCCCTTAGGGTGGCGGTCCTTGGCCTTGTCCTTGATTAGTTTGACTTGCAAAGAACAAACGGAACATCTCGTTTTGGTTGGACACGAGTTGTTCCAACGGCGTGAGAGGTGGAGGGTTAGGGAGTTGCTCTTCCCTCGCACCATGACCACTGCCGGAAGCTTCACCACGACGGGTATTCACCATCTGTCACATATGAAAATTTTTCTCACATTAGGTCATTAGACCAAGAGCCAAATTAGCAAGAAAATATGACATTGGACATAAGGGATCGAAAATTTCAGATTGCATGTATGAAGAAAATATTGATGAAATAAGCATAATGCATTGGCAACACACATATTCCATAGATTCCAACATAGCTAGCAACATGATAGAAATTTTTGATACACGGGAACCACCAATCCGATACAACACGGTCTTAGGTTACATCACATGTGACCCATAAACAAACACAAATCTCGGAGAGCTTAATTAACAACACACGGATTGGTTCCAACACGGTTACATGCCTCACGAGATTACAAGTCCTACAGCACATAGAGCTACGACCACCGGTCGTGACAACTACTCGTCGTCATCGCCGTAGTAGTCGGCGTCACCCCTCATGGGAGAGGGTGGTGCTCCGTCCTCGAAGTCGGAAGCATCCTCGCCATCACTCATCTCCACATCCTCCTCGAGTGGGATGATCTCAAGTGGCTCGGGAGGTCCGCCATTAAGGATGGCGTGCAGGGCGTCGTTGGCGGCTTGGAGATGCTCAATGGTAGCATTGTTGTGCGCTATGGTCGCCTGGGCATTCTGGAGGTCTCCCTCCAAGGCATCCCTAGCGCCCTGAGTCTCTAGGAGAGTAACCTCCAACTCATCCTTCTCCTCGAGAAGGGCATCCACCTGGCCGGAGAGGATATAGTTCTCCTCATTCACGGCGGTGAGCTGGGCCTCACGCTCATTGAGCGTGGCCTGCAGAGCGGCGGCTCCATTGCCCTCAAGGGCAAGGTTGGCGTCGTGGAGCTGCTCGAAGAAACTCCAACGCTCCGTCTCGCTATACTCGAGCTGCGTACGGAGGGTGTCCACCTCGGTAGCGCGCTCGGCTAGCTCGGCGGTGCGGGCAGCAAGCTCGGCGGCGCGAGCAGCGAGCTCGGCGTCGCAAGTGGTAAGCTCGGCATCGCGGGTGGCGAGGGTGGCCTGCAGGGCAGCACGCTCCTGCTCCAACTCGAGCACCCGCCTCACGAGGTTCTCACGATCCATCATGAGCTTGCCGGGAGCCATCTGTCGGAGACTTTTGAAACACAAGTCAAAACTCAATATCCAACAACAAAACATGCTAAATAAGTAAAAGCATGAATGATGGAATGGCACCAACTTAGCAAAAGAATGCAACAAAACTTTTCGCACAATCCTAACACGGTTCCATTTTCTGGACAGGTTTGACATGTTACGGAAACTCGATAGATACCTCTGTTTCTGGACCAAATTAAATTTTTATTTTGTTACAAAAGTTTTAGACAATTTCTTAAGCTTTCCAACGCAGCCTAGAACAGCTCAATCCGACTTGACGTTTAAAATTTATGAGCGATCTACGACAGGGACAGAACCGGAGCACATTCTGGAATTCCAGAACAGCTCTCTGTAATGGGCAATTCTAGCTACGTTCCAGATTTTTTCAAGACCTGAGACTAGAAGATTGCTGTAGTGCATAATACAAGCTTTCTAGAAAGTCCTTATTTGCCTTATTTGGATAAGTAATTTGGAAGTTATGCTCATTTTCGTGAAAGTCAAGAAATCTGCCACGTTTTAGTGTTTCGGTTTTCCACCTTTAGTGAGAATTAGGCTAGGTGACCAAATTTTTGTGATTGTTTCATTTAGATAAGTTCACATGCATATGTTGGACATGATGAGATGATATGCGAGTATGATTGATGCTTAATATGTCGTCTCGCACGTCCTCACAAAATTAAAAGACCGCGCCCGCCGATACGAATATCGGACAAGCGCATCGGTGGCACACACACACACCTCTCACACGATACTACACGAACTAAAACGTTGTTATGTACCTGCAAGAGAGGGATTCCAGAAATATTACATCAAATTCAAAAGAAACAAGCCAAAAATAAATCCATGTCATCACGCCTCACATGGAGAGCTCTCGAACAAGAGTGTATTCGAGTTACACCAATAATATTATGCGAAAATTGACAACACTCAATCACATACCTTTGCCAAAGCCGTAGTTGCAAGTATTTAACAATCGTAACACGGGGTTAGTTTTGCCACCATTCTATATAGTCCTTATATTGGCCTTTCTATCTAGACTCGTACCTCACCGTGACACGAAAACGGGGTTTATGATTTTTAGAATGAGTGTTAGCGTGACGCAAAACCCAAGTCGGCTCCGATACCACGTGTCACACCCCTATCCCGAAAGATAGTTAAGTGTGGTACGGATCGCCTTGGGAGATGATTGACGAAGCAACCATACATAGCATCACATTAACAAACATCCACGGATTACAAGTTTACATAATTAAGTCTTGATTACAACATAGGGTTCGAAATAAAGATACATTAGGTTCGAAATTAAGTGTTACATAGCCATGATCTTTGTTCGAAATTAAAGTGCGGAAGCGAAATACATAACTCGACGATACATAGATAACTTAAATGAACCAAGCCGGCCTAGGCCATGGCTCACTCATCATGGGTCGGAGAGCTAGGGACCCATTCAATGGTCCACTCTTTGGGCTCTTCTCCATCCCAAACCACCTTACCACAACAATCACAAAACCCGGCTTGCGGGAAACCCGTAAATAAACATGTAGTGGCAAAGCCCGAGTATCTAGCATACTCCGCAAGTCTTACCCGTCAAATTGGCCATCTAAGACCGACTCCTAGATGCATGGGGCTTGACCGGTGTAACTTGGCATTTTGCATAAATAGCACCTATGCTAATTAGGTTGGCAATTTTATGACTTAGCCAAATTAATAGGGTTATTGCATAAAAGAAACTTTAGTGAGCATACTAGCAATACAAGAATTTGCAATACAAATTTATATCAATATAAAACAGCAAGCTATTCATCCTCTTTTCATTACTACACATTGTAAACTGCTCGAATCAAGTGGTACTCATTAACCGAGAGGAAACGGCGATAATTATCGAATTATTAATCCTGCAGGAAAGGACCCCAAATGCACGACATATGCATCATTTAAGAACACGTATGGCCACCGTTCGCGAGTTCATCATAAAGCAAATCACGGGGCCACCGACCCCGAGTACACGTCCCCTTGCGACCGTTCAACAATGCGACCAAGGCTTAACCCGTGTACTCTCCAACGGTCCTCAACCCGTGCAACCACCGTGCCAAACACATCACCTCGTGGGTCGGTGAGATATCCGGCTCACTTTACAACTTGCAAGCTACATAGGTTTACCAATCCCCATAAGAAAGGTATGCAAGTGGTATACAACTCAAACTTGTTCGCGGAGCCACAATGGGGTGTTCTCAATTTTATCCAATTCATCATGTTCACATTTAGTCATGAGCCATAAGTGAGATCCCCATTCTATCGTTGAATCCATAAACATAGCATAGCATTTCTAACGAGGATATGACACATAAGCGACATAGGACATATAGGAATTTTTATGCCAGTGGATTTCCAATCAACGCCTAAAACTTAAATGCACATTCATCATCCTTAATATAGTGATAAAAGAAAGACATTTCAAATAATAGGAATGCACCGGGGCTTGCCTTGAGAGTGATCGTAGTTAGCATTAGCCTCACAAGCCTTGAGCGTTGCAATTGTCTCTTCCGGCGGGTTCAATTCGGCGTCGTCACCTAAAGGATGAAATCCAATGCATAAGTAACATGAATACAAGGTCAATAAGGATGGCAATGCATGTGTGCTGTTTTTGTAAAGATGCACATGAACGAATTTAACCAAAAGCTTTGTTCAATTAAACCCTAATAAGCATGACTATAACTCTTGTTCTATTTACGAGAAGTTAATTACATACACAAGCATAAGCCTACTAATACATGAACAAGGACTTAAAACATGGACATGGGTGCTGTGTTTCTTGTAGGTTCAGCACTAAGATTTAGTAAGTCCTTAAAATGCAATTCGGAGACTTAGGCTCAAGTGTTTAGCATCACATGCGATGACGATTTCACTTTAAATAGAATTCGATCTCAAAAATCAACACATACGTGAAATGCATGCAACCCTTTTACTAATCCTGCCATGAAGTGCTAGGGGGCATGGTGATTAGTGGAAAATACATAAACATGCAGAAATACAATTTTGTGGAACATTAAACCTATTATAAATGTGCTGAAATTAACCTTTTAGGGAAATAGATCTAGGGCTTGCAAGAATAATTATTTAACATGATCAAAAATTAACATGGACTTTTCTACACATGAACAGTACCAGGAGGGAATTAATTACCAAGTTTCATGCAAAAATCATTTACACGGATTTAATTAAAAATTAAATACAGAGAATACGAGAACTGCAATAACTTGACAAATATGAAATGAAATGCAGATCTGTCAGTGCCAGAAATTCAAGTATGTTTAGGTGAAGGTCTTGGCCAAGTGGCATTATTTTTGGATCTATAGTTTTAAAGTTATGCCTTAGTTAAGTTTTCAGAGGTTGACTTTTGTCATTTTTGTAAAATATGAAAACATTCGAATCTGGCAAGCTCATGTTAGTTTTATGAAAGTACAGTTCCTCTAGTTTCCAAAACATTTTAGTTTGTAATTTTTGGACATTTCAAACGCCAGATATGAATTTTTCAAACTTGAATGAAGTTCGGTCCTATTTACAAAAATGCCACCGCGATTTTTAAAAGAGGGCGGCGCGCGCGCTCCGGCGGGCGGTGGCCGTTGCCGGCGAGCTCGCCCGCGGCGGCGCTACGGGGCAGCTCATGCTCCGCGCTTTGGTGGGAACGATGGGCGCGGCGCGGGAACGCGTTCGTGAGGGTGGCGAAGCTCCACGGTGGTCGGAGAGGTGGCGCGGCGAGCGGCGGAGCTCGCGGGGCTCCGGCGAGCTCGCGCGTGTGGTACGGAGGGCGAGAGCGAGCGGGGCTTGGCCGAGGAGCATCACCCGAGCACGGAGGAGGGCGGCGTGGGGTCGTGCGGTGGGGAGGCGGGTCGGAACCGGGGTCTCGTCGGCGGGGTGGCGCGGCCGCTGCGACGGCGGCGTGGTCTTCCCCAAATTTCCGGCGAAATCCTGCACGGTAGGGGCAGCCGCGTTAGGGGAAGCTAGCAGGGGCCTCCGTGCGTCGCCTCGGCCAAGAAATGGGAGATGAGCACTCGCCTAGACCGAGCGGTTGGCGGAGGCGGCCATGGTTGTTCTTCCGGCGGCGGCGGCTCCTTTCTCCGATTCACGCGCCGGCAAGGGGAGAGGAGACGAGGCAATGGTGCGAGGAGGTGCGGAGGGATGTGGGCGAATGATTGGAGGCGCTTAGATGGGGCCTTGGCTCCCGTGCGGTATTTTCTAAGGCGGAGGGCCGGGCGGTGCACGGCCGGCAGGGGAGGGGAGGCGCGGCCTTCAATTCCCGGCCGCTCCTGTTGGCCGGCGGGTACAGGGGCGGTTGGGGAAGTGGCAGGGCTTGCGTGGCGACTTGACGGGGCGGGCGCGGGGCTGGGGCGGCGGCCAGGCTGGCCGGACCAGCTGGCGGCGCCGCCATTACCCGCCGGGCAATGAGCTCGAGTCCCAATTTTGAATGTTTGAAACCGAGTTTGAAAGTTTGGCTGAAATTCGTACTTCTGTTGCTCTAAAATTTGAAATAAAAATATGTAGAGCTTCATCACGATGTGCTTGAATTTCCATCTTAAAGTTTGAAGTTCTAATCTTGCTTCCAAAAAATTCATATAAAATTCACAAACAACAGTGTTTTAGATTTGAATTTGAATTTTTGGGCATTCAAAAATTTTGTAAAAATGCTGTAAATTCACCTTTTTATATGAGCAATGCAGTGGTGCAAAAATATGGGGGTAGTGTCTTTATAATTTTTGCATTTCCATTAGGGGTTGGTTAGGGCTAGGGTTTTAGTTAGGTTGTTTTCCTTTCTCTCTTTTATCTCTCTTATTTTTCCTTTGGGTGATTAGCATTAGTGCTTAGTGCTCCATTAGTGCTATGATTAGGGTACTAACTATGTGATTAGCCTTAATCGTGACATGGGATGTCACATTCCCTCTCTTGTTGAGCATCATGTGCAGCTCACAAGGTGTATTCTCCATGATGTCATCCACCGGGTACCTTGTGGCATCGAGCGCAGAGCCATGACTCGCTTGGAGGGTGAGCATACGGGCTTGGGCTGTCAATGCTGAGTTGAAAATCTGGTACCACAATAGGTTGGATGACATCTTGAGGATTATTCTTTACAAATTCGTAGAAGTTTTTTACCCACCATTCATGATTCATACCCTGTTGCTCGTGTGGCCCACACCTACTACATTCTTCACTCGTGGCAGCAGACGACACTTCTTTCGGTCTTGCCAATGAAGAGACCCCTCTTGTACGACCCCGATGTTCATATCGGTCCCGATGGCAGCGATCAACTCATCTGTTTGTGGATTGAGAGTACCTTCCTTATGTAAGGTGGCTACATGCTTTGCTTTTGCAAGACTTCGATAACCCTGAGCTTTTCGGCACCAGCTGCCCATCAACGAGTGGACTTTGAACGCCCAAGCACCCAATTTCGGGTTCGTTCACCGCATCCTTCTAACGGGTTCGGGATTTCAGCTTGTCGGCGTTGTTCTTCCATACTCCTCCATTTCTTCACTTTAGCGTTGTATCCTCCTAGTCCCAGATTAGGATGCAACTTGTTCTTTTTACTCAAGTTTGGAAAATCTCGCTCTTCTTTTTGGCATCGTCGGAGGAGACTTTCTCGACGAATGAGTTCCAATCATTAGGCGTGATAAAACCGTACTTCTGGAATGGTGTGAGACCCTTCCGGACAAACTTCGCATTAAGGGTTATCCTAAATGTCCTTAGGCACCTCCCATGGTTTTTATAGTAGTATTTTTGGCCTGTTCGGAGACTTCGGGTGCGAAAATGTAGGTTCTACTCAAGTTCTCCCACAACGTGTCCTTTTCATCGGTTGGCACATCAAGCTAGGTGTCATACTTAATGTTCATTGCGGTTCGGACTAATACACCACGAGTCATTGCGCCAATTCGCGTGGACGCCTTCGACTGAACCGGAGCCCCATCCTTGTCTATTGTCTGTAACAGCTTGAACAGCAATATGTAGCTTGTTTGTATTTATTTACCCTCTATTTCATCTTTCCGTAGTGGACGCTCGTTGCAGCTACGGCCTATGACGATGTGGGAGGAGCATCTTCAAGAAATAAGCGTCGAGCACTACGACGTGTTTCAACAACCTATTGAAAATATTGTTAGAGGACGTTTTGATTAAACTATGATTGTCCATGAAATACGAATTTGACGATGCGATACCTCATCATCTATGTCATTGTTTGGGTTATAATCGGGGTCGGGTTGCTCAACCCGTTGCCTTTTACCGCAAGGAATCTCGAGAGGAGAAGGTTCCTCAAACAATGTTGAATGATCGGAACCGTCGGGTGATTCATGCGTCGACATAGGGCTCTGAACGAGTTCAACTTCTTTGCCTTGATCCATTGTTAAGCTTGCTAAAAGAAAAAAATAGGTTCGAATATTGTTAAGCTTCTTTGCCTTGATAACACGTAAGAATATCGCTGCAAATTTAGAAAAGTGTTTAAAAAGGCCGTCAAATCAGGAAGATGGTAGAGACAACTAAAAGAAAAAAAAAGGGGTAAAAATATAATGGCTCTCGGTGCGGGTTACCGAATTAACGGACATCCAACGCTGCTAAGGTCCTCGACTCGTATGGCCTCGGGTATCCAATACCGTAGGGTATGGTCCATAATTCCACACTCATCTCACTTAGCCCAGTTTCATCATCGAGCATACCTATCTTTTTCTTCATGGGTCGAAGGCACATAAGCACACAAGGCTTGGAAGAGCCTAAGTCCTCTAACACGGCATGGATTTTATACGGTACAAATAGCTCCATATACCAAATAATATCCATGCCATGTTAGAGAGCTCGAAAGCTTCCAAGCCTTGTGTGCTTGAAGGGCCGTCAAATTAGGAAGATTGTAAAGGCAACTAAAAGGAAAAAAGAGGTAAAAATTGCTCTCGGTGTGGGTTACCGAATTAACGGCCATCCAACGTTGCTAAGGTCCTTGACTCGTATGGCCTCAAGTATCCAATACCATAAGGTATTGGTCATAATTCCACACTCATCTCACTTAGCCTAGTTTCATCATCGACATGCCTATCTTTTTCTTCATGAGTCGAAGGCACATAAGCACACAAGGCTTGGAACAGCCTAAGTCCTCTAAGACGGCATGGATTTTATACGGGTACAAATAGCTCCATGTACCAAAAAATATCAGTTCCATGTTAGAGAGCTCGGGCAAATTCCAAGCCTTATGTGCTTGAAAGGCCGTCAAATCGGGAAGATTGTAGAGGCAACTAAAAGGAAAAAAGAAGTAAAAATTGCTCTCGGTGCGGGTTGCTGAATCAACGACCGTCCAACGCTATCACTTAGCCCGCTTTCATCATCGAGCATCGCTAGACCAATGAGATGGGAGAAAATAAAGGAAAGAAGGGATAGCATCGGAATCATATAGTAGAGGAGGTAGACAAGAATGAAGGACCTACAATGAAGAATGCTTTCATAAGAAAGGCAGGTGCGCATTATGCAATGCATACCGCAATTTATACGACCTCGAGGTAAATAGGTCAGGATATTTGGGTATCCTCCGGAAAACTAATATAATGTGGCATACACATGACAAAGATGATCCGAAAAATACCCAAGCATCCGACCATGTCTACCTAAGGTTGTACGAGTTGCGGTAGGTCTTGCATATTATTGTACCAACCTTCCTAATGAAAGATACCCTACATTCTATGTTCTTCACCCCCATCTATCTCATGTCCTATTAAAAGTCGTCATCTTCCAAAAAGATGCTCTCCGTGCGGGTTGCCGAATCAACGACCATCCAACGCTATCATTAAGGTCATCGACTCGCATGGTAACCTGTTTCTAACATCCGAGGATGCGGTCCATGCTGCCACACTCATCTCACTTTGCCCGCTTTCATCATCGAGCATGGCTAGACCAACGAGAGGCAGAGGAAAGATAGGAGAAAAGAGAGGAAAGAGAGGATACAAAGGGGAAAAAGAGAAGAGAAGAGAGAAAAGAGAAAATATTTTTTATTTTTAAAAAGTGGTCTAGCCATGAAAGAGAGGAGGACAGGATAAAAGAGAGGAAAGGGAGGGCTTACGAAAATATAGAGGAAGACAGGTGATATAGAGGCAGTATATAATATGAGGCCTAATAGGCCTACTATGTATCATATGAGAAGCAAGCAAGATATCAGAACCTAGAGGCAAAAGGAGACAAATTAAAAAAGCAAGCAGGAGCAGGAGCAATTCATTTGCTAAGCAGGCAACTGTAGGCAAGCAATAAACAACAGTAAGCAAGCAGGGCTGCTGTTTATCGAACAACAGTAAGCAAGCTGGCAATTCATCTGCTTCTGAGCTTACATTTTATCGAACATAGCAGTAAACAACAGTAAGCAAGCAGGGTTGCTATGTGTTACTATGAAGTGTTTAAACAACAACAGTAAACAACAGTAAGCAAGTAGGGCTGCAGCAGGAGCAACTCATGTGCTCATCTAGTATGTCCTTAGCAGTATTCAGTGTTCAGAAAACAAAATAGTGGGATCAAGCAAGGATAGAAACTGGATATCACTCTTGTCACAAACCAGTTTGTATAAATGACAAGAATATCCAATACATTAGACAGAAAAAATCCAATCATTGGTATGTGCATGATGATCAAGAATGTGGCAACCTAATATAGTTCATCTGTGACACCATATCACTGGAAACATTCAGTCATGGGGAATATCAAAATTATCTAGTCATGGCAGTATCAAAATTATCAAGTCATATTGGTCACCATATGGTGCATCTGTGACACCATATATCGAATCTATGTTCAGAACATCAAGTCATAGAAGTATCAAAATTATGAAGTCATAATGGTGAGAATTTACCAGTATTAGAAACACATGTTCATAATAGTCATACTGGTCACCATATAGTCCCACAAATTGAATAATGACGTCAAGATAAGCATACACGTTTGGCCGGCAACCACGGCCAACCATTCCATATCAAAAATAAGGCACAACAGGCAGCAGAACCATCAGTTTCATCAAAGATTGGATGGGCTAACATTAGAAATTAAGGCACAACCAGGCAGCAGAACCCAGGTACGAGAGAACAAACGAGCTAGCAGTGGAGCGAGGCCTAACATCATGCCCTTGACAAATTATCACAAATTTCATAGCACTAATGTACAATTAACCATAACACTAACAAATTATCATAAATTTCAACCCTAACATCATGCCATCATGCCATTGAGACGAAATGCGAGCACAAAAAAGCCAACGAGTGGAGCAAGGCGTCACCGTCGGGGGGGGTGGGTGGTGGTCGTGGTGAAGAGCAGGGAAAGGGGGAGAGGGGGAAGGCGTACCCGTGACGGTCGGCGAGGAGGGCGCCGAGCATCGGGTGAGGACCGGAGACGAATGCCAACGAGGAGGGAGAGCTCGAGGAGCCGGCGGCGGCCGGCGAGCTCAAGGAGGGA
The DNA here is from genome assembly GCA_031894775.1 of Chloris gayana. Lineage (NCBI taxonomy): Eukaryota > Viridiplantae > Streptophyta > Magnoliopsida > Poales > Poaceae > Chloris > Chloris gayana. Next base: position 119,534 of record JAUNZO010004695.1, on the reverse strand, counting down.
GGCGGCGTCGGGGAGGGCCGGCGAGCTCGAGGAGGGAGCCGGTGTTGGGGGACGACCGGCGAGCTCGAGGAGTCGGGGAGCTCACAAAGGCGGCACGGCGGCGCTCGAAGCTCGAGGACGGAGGAGGGCGCCGGCGAGCTCGAGGAGGGAGCTCGTGGGAGAGCCGGCGAGGACGATGAGGTGGCGACGCCCGGCCGGGGACCTCACGGAGGCGGCGCGGCGAGCTCGAGGACGGAGGAGGGAAGCGGCGCTCGTGGACCTCGAGCACGGCAGCGTCGGTGACGGGGCACGGCGGCGGGCACAGGTGTGAAAAAGGCTAAGTCCCGGAAGGGATGGCTCGATATTTATAGGCGGAGCTCGTAATATCGGTCTCGATGACATCATCGGCGCCCGATATTACGAGCACCCTATAATATCGTCCGTGCTGACATCATCGAGCACTCGTAATATCGCTCGGTGTAGTTATTTTTCTTTTATTTCTTTTATTTTTACTTTCTACACTATATTGATTTTTGATCTGAAATTTGGCATGACAACATTTCAAATGTTGCTTGCTTCTATGAGATGAACTTTTATGAGTTTCACATGTATTAGATATTTCAAATATATCTACCAAACTTACGAGTAGTTTGTAATTGTCATATAAGTTGTGTATGCCAAATATTAGTTCAAAACTAATAAGTAAATTGTAGATAGAAAAAAACACCATTCCAACCCAAATATATATTTTTAAATAGGACAAGCAGTCCTAAGTGAAATGAGTTTCACACATAAATTCTTGTTGGTTAGACTCCAAACATTTTTCTACTTTTCAAAAAAATAAACCAAAAATTACACGTCTGTATTGGAACAAGTTAGGCATACAAACAAAAAAAGTGCTTGTAAAATTCACTACGGTTTTTAAAATACAAATGTTTAAATAAATGTTAAACTTGGACCATGATTTCATACATAGGTACCTCATGAAACAAAACATGAAGTTTGGAAAAATAACTCTCCTATCTAATAGGTAAGAATTTTAGAAAAATTAAGAAAAAAATCGCTCAATTTGGACAATATTTGACTGATGTAAACTAGTTGAAAGTTTAAATACGAATCAAAAGAAGAAAACAGACTAATCTCGATGAACCCGTCCATGAACTAAGGACGAACATGTGGGGCCCACATGTCATGGAACCAGGGGTCGGTGGTTTTTGGGCCTAGATGGGCCAAACATTAAGTATCGGTTCAAAATATTTCGAGTTTTAAAAATTATATTGAACTTTAATTTTTTTAATTTTCTAACTTTTCTTGGATTTTTAAAAATTATTTTGAATTATTCTACTTTACTTTGAATAATTCTAAATGGTTTTGATTTTTTTCGAATTATTTTAATTTTCTTAGAATTAATATAATTAAAATTATTCAAAATCATTTTGCATCATTATGAACTATTTGGAATTATTATGAAATTTTTTAATTATTCTGAATTATGTTGAATTATTTTGATATATTTTGTGTTATTTTGAATTATCCTCGGGTATTTTGAATTATTTCTAATTGTTCTAAATTATTTTTTCTGAATTACTTTAATTTTCTTAGAATAATTATAATTAAAATTATTCTTAATTCTTTTGCATTATTCTGAACTATTTGGAATTATTATGAATTTTTTAATTATTCTGAATTATGTTGAATTATTTTGATATATTTTGAGTTATTTCAAATTATCCGAGGTATTTTGAATTATTTTTAGGTCCTTTGAATTATTTTGAATTATTTTCATTTGTTTTGATTGTTTTTTATTTTTTGATTTAGTTTGATTTATCCTGAGGTATTCCGGATTATTTTCAATTGTTCTAAATTATTCCGTATTATTTTAACTATTTTTAAGTCTTTTGAATTATTTTGATTTATATTGAATTATCTTAAGGTATTTTGAATTATTTTCAATCATTCTGAATTATTTTAAACTATTTTTAAGTCTTTTGAATTATTCTGAATTATTTTTATTTATTTTGATTTATTTTGAATTATTATGAATTAATGTAATTAAATTAAGTAGGCCTAGCTTTGTAATAGACGGGCCCTCCTGTCATTGTGGGTCCGGCGTGCCGGCGGGTGTGGTTTAGTACCATATCGCCCGCCCAAGGTCGCGGTGCCCGGTTTATAAGCCGAGATGCGCTCGATAGATGGGCTCGCATTGGGTTTCAAAATTTTTTTATTTCTGAATAATCAAAAGATTAATTAAAACATATAAAAAATTTAGAAAGATAATAAGGAAAATAAGTAAGAAAACAAATTAAGGAAAATAAGTAACAAAATAAAATAAAAAACAATAAAAATGTGGTTACATGTATATCAATAAAAGTGGATAATAAAGTACAAATTTCCTTAAAAATTTTGAATTAGAATAAAAAACAACAAAAATTTAGTCATGATCTAGTGGTTAGATGAATATATTAATAAAAGTGGATAATAAAATTTAAATTACATGAAAAATTTTGAATTAGAATAAAAAACAATAAACATTTAGTCATGGTTCGGAGATTATATAAATATTAATAAAAGTGGATAATAAAATTCAAATTACATTAAAAATGTTGAATTAGAATAAAAAACAATAAAAATTTAGTCATGGTCGAGAGATTATATGAATACTAATAAAAGTGGATAATAAAATTCAAATTACATTAAAATTTAGTCATGGTCCGAGAGATAATATGAATATATCAATAAAGTGGATAATAAAATACAAATTACATTTAATTTAAATTCCATGATGTGTCACAAAATACTAATTAGGCATTATACAACAATATATGATACTACCTCCGTTCTTAAATTGTTGACGCGTTCATTTTTTCGTTACGTTTGACCGTTCGTCTTATTCAAAAAGTTTAAGAACTATCAAATATTTTATTATAATTTATTTTATCATCAAAGGAAGTTGAAACACAACTTATAATTTTACATATTTGAATAAATATTTTGAATAAGACGGGTGGTCAAACGTAACGAAAAAAGTCAATAGCGTCAACAATTTAAAAACAGAGGGAGAACTATATATTAGCCATTAACCAACTTTACTGTTGCGCCCATCGTCGTCAACACGCATGTATGGTGTCGGTGATGTATAACCGAGTCTGTGTTTGAATGAGCTTTAACTTTTTCATGTCTGCAAAGAGGGAAACCACGTCAAACTAGTCAAACTAGTTGTGCTCTTCCGGATCTTTCACATTTCAAAGTCCAATAATTCTTTGTTTCCTGGAGAGAAAAATATGTTTCTTTTCATGTTCGAGCTCGAGTACATAAAACACTTGTACAACACGTTCGGAAGTACCCAAGGATCATCTTTATGGCCTACATTATTGAGAGAAACGAGAGTGAAGTCATATTCATCCACCTCTACACCTTGCGGATGCTTGACCCATTGACACTTAAATATGGGTATCCGTACGGTAGTCCCATAGGCAAGTTCCCAAATTTCTTCAATATACCCATAGTAGGTGTTCTCTTTCAACGTGTTGTCCTGTGTCTGTTACACTAATATAACTATTTTTGTTCGGACTCTTCCTGTCCTTTTTCCTAGTGTAAAATGTAAAACCATTAATATCATAGCCTTGCCATGTTGTAACTAATCGTTACGGACCTCTAGCCAATAGATCCATTGTCTTTTCATCCCTTGTTTCACCAATTGATAGTTCTCGTTGTTATATGTTTTTTTCTCCGTGGTTTCTTGACCGAAAATTCTTCCCGCATACCGTGATTTGGGTAGACCAACTGTTTTTCCATCTTCATTGTAATCATTGTAAAACTCAAGAACATCTTCGATCGTATATCCCTCTATCATAGAACCCTCGTGGTGAGCCCGGTTGTGAACATGTGCCTTCATAATGGACATAAAGCGCTCATACGGAAACATATGATGCAAGTAAGCAGGGCCAAGAACAGCAATTTGATCAGCTAAGTGAATCATATAGTGCTCCATCAAATCAAATAAAGACAGTGGCCATACACATCTCTAGTTGGCACATGGTCTCTATCATCTCTTTACGCATCGTGTCAAGCTCAGGAAGGCTTATCACCTTCTTAGATATTGAATTCCAAAAATGACACATCCAAATGATAGCCAACTTGATGTGAGGTTGCTTAACAACCCTAATTGCAACTGCAGAAACAGCTAAAGCATCATATGACATTCATGTGTGTTGTAGCCACTTATCTTCAAGCAACTCATTGATACGAGCTTCTTTATGTTTGAATAGAAACATGTGGGGACTTTTATCCCTCGCGGACACTTACGGAATGTCGATTTCTCCTTGACGGTTAGGTTCCAACAAGCTGGTGGAAGGTAGTACTTCACATTCCCTCTTGGCTTTGGGTGAAGTCCATGCTTTATATTTAACTTCTCTAGGTCTCTTTGTACCTGCAGTCTATCCTTTGTCTTACCTGGAATGTCCATAAAAGTGTCATTGCAATTGTCGAAGACATCCTTTCCGACATGCATAGGGTCCGTGGCATGGGCGATCTCCAATTCTTTTCAATAATTTATATACCGATGAAAGATCAATTGTTTTTTAAACGGCACGCCCATATCAGCATTCTTCCCTTTCTTTCCCTTCTTCTTCTTCCCATAGGTGTATTTGATATTTCTCACCATTTCAAACACAAACCGACCGTCTCGAAGTTTGGGAGTCAGCCCTGTCTCAATTATTCCATCAAATTCATCTGTCTTTTGACGATATTGGTGCCTTTTTGCTAACCATCTTCGATGTTTTACATACACCAACTTACGTGAGAAAGGAAGGTACAACGATGCAGTCTCGGTCTACACATGTTGTCTTCCCTTTGATCCGCCCATTCAGATCCGAGTGTGCTCGGGTTATCACTAACGGTGCAAAGAAAGATGGCGTGTAGGGTGAACTCTTCCTGTCTCGTACGCATCATAAACCTTCACCCATTGTTCCCATAATAGTTTTGTGTGTTCCATTAGTGGTTTAAGAAAGACATCAATATCAATTCCAGTTTGTTTCGGACCGTAAATCATTGTAGTTAGTAGAAGGTACTTCCTCTTGTGACATAACCATGCAGGAATATTGTAGAAGCACAAATCATCGGCCAAGTACTCGTACGGGTTTGTCATCTCTCCGAAAGGATTCATTCCATCCGTACGTAAGGTCATTCTTAGATTTCTCTTTTCGACGCGAACCGAGGATGGTTAATGTCGAAGTTCTTCCACTGTCGAGCGTCGGCAGGGTGACAAATCATCCCATCCTTCTTGCACCCGTGAACATCATCGTGCCATGCCATGAGTTTAGCGCCTCTACTCGTTGGCAAAAAGGCGCTTCAAGCGATCGATTATCGGAAGGTACCACATTACAAGGGCTGGCACTTTTCTTTCATCAACCACTTCTTCTTGCACATCATGAGGAACACGATCGTATTGTTTTTCTTCCTCTTATGCCCAGCTTTCTTTGTACTTTTGGTCTTATCCATGATGCCCGTATCATCGGTTTCATCATTAGTTTTGTATCGACGTGCGTTGCACGTTGGACATCTACTCTTATTGGCATGCTCTTTACGATACAATATGCAGTGGTTTGGACAAGCGTGTATTTTCTGTACGCCTAGGGTCTACGGTGCCAATACTTTCTTTGCATTGTATGTGTTGGTGGGCAAACAGTTTGGTTTTGGTAAACTTTTGGCTAAGAGCTCTAAAAATTAGTTGAAGCTTGTGTCCGACCACCCATTCTTAGCCTTAAGCGTGACAAGCTCAAGCACCGTCTCGCAAGACCGTGAAATCCTTATGACACATCTTGGTCTCCTTGTATATAAACTCCTTTGATGCCTTCTCCAATGCATCCAAGTTATCCAAAGCTCGCCTTTTCTTTTGGACTAGGATCTCGTTGTTAATGTGGACCAACAATTCCTCCACATGGAGACCACCGTCAAAGTCCTAGCTTTCATTGACAAGTTGTCGTGTGACCTGTTGCCGTTGCATATTCTCTCGCTACTTTCAGCCCTCACCCTTCGCTCGTCGTGGTCAACTCTTGCTCTTATCACCTCTTCGACGTGGTCACCTTGTGCATGAGATCCTATTTCACCGTGTTTTATCTAGATATAGTAGTCCTTAATAAATTCTTTCTCCAACAATTGCTCACGGATAGTCTTAGGTGTCTCAAACATGAACAAGTTATTGCAACGGGTACAAGGACCAAAGATATATTGTGTACCCTTATTCTTGTGTGTTGCTTCGCTTCTTCAACGAATCCCGTAACCTTTTCGAAATATACAACAAGCATCACCGCCCCTATCGGTGTACATCCAGGATCGATCTTCCATCTTTCTATACACATGTATTGTAAATAAAGAAATGAATAATAATTAAATTCTAAGACAAAAAGTAATTATATGCTAAAAAGCAAAAGTAAAGCTAAATTAGAGGTTGATAATAAAATCTAGATAGAAGAATATTACATACTATAGTTACGTGTGATTTAAAAGTTAATAAAAAATCTATGCATAAATTTTTGTTAAAAAACAAGATTTATGAATAAAACATAGATCCAAAACTAGGTATAGATCCAAAACTCGTAAAAAATGGATCCAAACCCTAGGAAAAGTAACCATAAAAAAAGGGACTAAAACTATGGTTAAACACAAAAAAAACTACATGAAACGGCATGGATTTACCTCCTAGAACAATATCCTTCCAAAAAACAGGTTCAAAACCTCCTCCCCTCCCCCCCTCCCCGCCCCCACCCCCAATTCTTTTTGGCTTTTTCCGCCCTCCGTACGGACAGCTCGTCCGTGAGCTCGCGAAATAGAGCTCCTGTCGGGAGGAAGGGGATGAATTTATATACTCGTTGCCAGCAATAGCAGACATGATGACGTCAGCGTGGTGACGATTACAGGAGCCATGTAATAACGGACCCGGTGACGTCACATGGCGACCGCTATTGCAGGCTACCCAAGTAATATCGGCCACTAGTGATGTCATCGTGCGACCGATATTACAGGCTGAGCCGATAATAGCAGCCGGCTGGTGACGTCATCGGTGGCCGCTATTACTTGGTGACCCCATCTTTAATAGCATTGCCTCTGGTGATGTTATCAGCTCCTGCTATTACAGTGACTCCTGCAATAGAGTTGCACCTCGATGATGTCAGCAATGGCACCCACCAATAGCATTTTTTATGTGTCCGCTATTACTGGAAAATTCTCCCTGATATTGCTGGCTCTTTTTGTAATAGTGAAATATAGACTTTCTGTGGGCTGCAGAAATATTGCTGGGTAGATAAGGTATTTTTTTTGTCGAGTGCCTTGAGAAAACACTCGACAAAGAGATAAATTTGGCGAGTGAGTTGGAAAACACTCAACAAATTACCTCTTTTCCGAGTGTACTGTGCTTGGCACTCGGCAAATGGCTAACTGTCAGCGTGCGTGCTGACAGTGTGTCGGTTTGCCGAGTGTCTTTTAACCGATACTCGGCAAACAATCCTATTTACCGAGTGTATTTTCCCTGGGCACTCGGCAAATCGGCTATTTGTCGGGTGCCTGAAGCTAGGCGCTCTGGAAACAGCCTGGTTGCTGACAGGGGTGTGCCGACCTGTATTCAAGGGTATTCAGTTGAATACCCAATATTTTGGGCAACAAATAAAGTATATCTTATGTATATGTATCAAAAGGGAAAAAAACAAATATAATAGGTGTCAATCTGAGCAATAGAAGGCCCACACGGACCAATTTGGTCCACCTCCCTCCCTCCCTTTAGAGTCAGTCCAATAGCCCAATCGACCCACTTGACCAAAATTTCTTAGAGAAAAGTCCTGTTTTGCTACCTCAACTACTAAGGGTATCGCGGTTTTGGTCCCTTAACTCTAAAACCGGGTATCCGGATCCGTGAACCCTTGATTCCGGTGCAAATCCGATGTGGCTAGTGGGTCCCACATGTCATATTCCTTGTCATCATTTTTTTCCTTTTCTTTTTCTCTTCCTCTCTACCCCCTCCTCTCTGTTCTCCCACGAGAACCGAACTGCTGCACCTCCCGGGTGGCTGTTGCCACCTCGATTTCATCCAGGTGTTTCCCCCTGCCGCCGACGAGATGAACCAGGACGCGACCGTGGCCACAATGCGCGATGGGTTCGCCAAGGCGCTATGCGAGTAGCGACAGTTGTAGCCTCGCGACATGCAGGGCAACGGCGGCGGCTCCGATTTGACCGTGCGTTGGCAGCGGCGGCCTGCTCTGAGGTTCGGCTTGGGTGGCTTTGGCGATGAGCGACCAGTCACGGTCGGCATCGGGAGCTCGGTCGCCGTGTCCCGCCACCGTGGAAGATCGACTAGGAGTTGTGGCCGAGGTGGTCAGTATCGGTGGCCTCCGCCATAGTGAGCTTCTCCTCTTGTACAACTACATGCCCAACGCCACCCTCGTCAAGCACCTCCACCAGACCACCACGCCAACGCCAACCACAAGTTCCTCGATTGGACGCGAAGGCTTATGGTGGAATTCGACGCGGCGGGGGCGACCCTGGTGGTGCGGCTAGAGCTCACGGACCCGAGGCTCGGGGCAGAGGCGGACGTGGTGCTACGGCCGGGGTTCTTAGCCTCCACGCAACTTTGGTGTCCGACCATATGTTTTTTTATAGTGTCCGACCATATGTTAATGTGATGAAGAAGAGAGAACAGGAAAAAAAGAAAAATAATGTTGTGACACCTGAGATGTGGGTCCCACACTACCACCTAGGCAAAACCATTATAGGAACTTCCGAGGGAGTGAAAATGTACCGGGTCCAAGAGTTCCAGGTTCCGGATACCTGGTTTGGAGTTGAGGGACCGGAACTGCCATACCCCTAATAATTGAGGGAGCAAAATAGAACTTTTCTCAAATCACATAATTTTATATACAAGTTTTACTATTAATGAAATTTTATAATAAAAATACGAAAAGTTAAAATCTGACCATCCATAGATGGCCTTCAATTTCATGCCCTCGAGAACTGTACGTAACCCGAGTATTCTCTTTAGAACATCCCTTAGACTCCTCATACAATAAATCGTTTGATGCCTTCTCTATCGTTACAAAGTTAGCAAATCCTCTTGTTGTCCCTGCATTGAGTAAAACTTGCGGCTCAACATGACATAACAATTCCTCAACATCAAAATCAGTACATTGTACTTCTTCGACATGAAAATCAAAAATCTCATCAACTTGGACAAACTGTTCTTCTTCAACTTCAATCCGCTGCAACTCAACTTCGACCGACTCGTCTTCTCCATGCTTAGTCCACCTCGTATAATTCTCCAGGAAACCCCTCCTCACTAAGTGAGATTTGATTATAAGTGTATCTACAGTATTCTCTTTAGAACATCCCTTAGACTCCTCATACAATAAATCGTTTGATGCCTTCTCTATCGTTGCAAAGTTAGCAAATCCTCTTGTTGTCCCCTGCATTGAGTAAAACTTGCGGCTCAACATGACATAACAATTCCTCAACATCAAAATCAGTACATTGTACTTCTTCGACATGAAAATCAAAAATCTCATCAACTTGGACAAACTGTTCATCTTCAACTTCAATCCGCTGCAACTCAACTTCGACCGACTCGTCTTCTCCATGCTTAGTCCACCTCGTATAATTCTCCAGGAAACCCCTCCTCACTAAGTGAGATTTGATTATAAGTGTATCTGCCCATAATTTTTTTATTTTGCAGTCCACGCATGGACAATATATTTCTTGTCTTCCTAGACGCTTAGCATGCTCGGCAGTCCTCTTGAGAAATACATCGACTTGACATCGAAATATGCACTTAATCTTGACTCTTCGTACATCCATGTTTTATCCATCAAAACATGCATTACGCGAATACAAATTATAATAAATTAATTACTAAATAAAATAATTACCATTATGAATATTAAGTATTTATAGAAAATATAATGAAACTAATATATTGCATAACACAATATGCTAGAATTAATAATTATTAATTAATTACTAAATAATCTATTTACCATTATGAATATTATATATTTATAGAAAATATAAGGGAACTAATATATTGCATAAGACAATGTGCTATCAAATATAAAAACCCACTATACAAATTATTATTAATTGACTCGAATTTTTTTAATAATTAAATTGTGCTCTAGGGGTCTCTCTCAAGAGAGCATAAAGTAGATCTTACATTGATTGACATGAAAAAGGCTTGCAAGACATGATTTTTTTTATGCAACACAAGCACATGATATATGAACTTATTATACATAACTCAAACCAACAACAAACCTACAAACATGGAAGAATTTGACAAATCGAAATCAAAACCTCGGTCAAATGTGAAAGTTGCCTAGAGGGAGGGTGAATAGGCAATCCTAAAAAATTCTGCAAATTAAGACTCAAAGTATGCACAGTTAAATACAGGAGCTTCCTATACACGTAGGAAGTTCCTACAGAATCACGAAATTTGCAAGAATTTGAATCTAAACAAGTTCTAGCTAAATCTACTTGAATCAAAAGACTACAACGGTCACCAACAAGCAAATCTATGGATTACTTTACACTAGAAACAAGCACACGAGTAGATCGAAGTAATTTAAGCAAGAACGCTAGTATGAACCCTAGAACATATATGAAACCAAGCACAAATAACTAAAAGCACACGGGAGACAAGGATTTTTCACCGAAGTTCGAACCACAAAGGAACCTACGTCTCCGTTGAGGGATCCACCAAGGATCGGGTCTCTTTCAACCCTAAACCTCTCCAAGTGCCACAAAGGTCAACTTGGTTTTCCACTAATAATCTCCACAAAGGAGTCTCCACAAAGGAGGGGCAATACAAACTTTCCGGCTCTCAACCACAAGCTTTGGGAGATCCCGGGCAACACCTAGCCGTCTAGGGATGAATCCCCAAGAGTAACAAATGCGAAATCAAAGAGTTGGAAAGTGCCTCAAATGCTCTTGAGAATGGAATTGATGCTCTCAATCTTTCAATCTTGCTCACTCACTAGCCCTAGCTCAAATCTTGGAGTGGAATCCTTGGAGGGAGTGAGGGAGATGAGTTTTTGCTCTTGGGAGAGTGTTTTTCGTGGTGGGGAGAGAGGTTTGGCCGTTGGGGGTGAGAGGGGTATAAATACCCAACCCACAAAAACTAGCCGTTAGTGCTGAAATAGCCTTCCCTGAACTTCCTAGTGTCCGTAGGAACTTCCTGCGTAGAGCGATTTTTGGAGCCGAGACAAGTCGGGAACTTCCTATATGGTATAGGATCTTCCTACATGCGGTCTCGGCTTGGAAAACGAAATCAAGCCAGGAACTTCCTATATGATATATGAGCTTCCTACAGGCCGTCTCGGTTTGGAGAAACGAAATCAAGCTAGGAACTTTCTATATGGTATAGGAGCTTCCTGTAGGCGGTCTCGGTTTGGGAGACTAAATCACCTTAGCGAGCTTCCTACATGGTACAGGAGCTTCCTGCAAGCCGTCTCGGTTTGCGATGTTTTGGCACTTTTTTGTAGAGACTTTTTGACACTTCCAATGCAATATTTCGCATCCCCCTTGATAGTACGGCATGCCTATACTCAAGTTTGAATTAAAAAAACAAATTGCATATGAGAAAAGGCTTCCATAAGGCGTCAAAGCGATTTGGGGTCCTTCACCACTCTTTTTCACTTTTTGTATATTTTCAACTGTCCACATGCTCACAAATATCATTAGTACCTTAAGTGCTTCGTCATTAACTCACCAAAACCCACTAGGGGGCCTAGATGCACTTTCAAAATGGTAATCCAAAATTCTCCATGATTACAACATTATAGCAACAAATAATACATGAGAGGAGTTTCCTTACCATGGAGAACAAATTTCTGCAAAAAAAAAATGAGATTAAAACCTTCCCCCTTAGTTTTCATTTTTTTCTCAATTTTGGAGCCGTCACACTTGGAGTGAGCTCCTGTTCGGTCCGAACGCGGCATTTATATCTGTCCAAAACAGTAGCCACGGTCCACTTCTTCAACCGTGGCTATAGAAGGCACTATAGCCACGGTTGGAAATGAGGACCGTGGCTATTGGTGGAGGCCACTATAGCCACGGTTCATGAAGCCAATCGTGGCTATAGTGGCTTCTATAGCCACGATTCAATGGCAAGTAGCCCCGCCACCTATTGTAGCCACGGTTAATTTTCCTTGCCGTGGCTACTTTATTTTGGGTGGCGTGGCTATAGGGAGTTTTTGTTATAGTGTAAATGAGCTATTTTAACAATTAAGTTAAATACAATTCATTTATTTGTATCAGTATTTAATTTTATAGAGATAAAGCTCGTGCATAATACATCCCATGTCGTACTGGTTGTGCGAGTCATGTATGTAGCTAATGAACACGGCCAAGTGAGGGTCATGACCAGGCTGGTGTGGATCAAGCAGTGCACACATGTGTCTCGCCCAAACATACTGGTTGTTGATAAGAAAAATAGATGCTGGAGTCCCCTCAATTTCCTCCTTGTGATCCTCACAGAATTGGGTGTCACACCCGGTTTTAACAACCAAAACGAATGCATCCGTATGCGTGCTCGGGAACAAGTTTTCACGCACACGGAACAAATTAATGTGATAAAAGAACAATGTCTTTATTAAATTGAATACTTACATCGATATTGTTTAAAAGGAGTAAATACAAATATACGCTAGCGGAAGACTCCATAACACCACGAGCAATCGATCGGGGTTTCGCACGCCTAGACCTTTTCTCATCGGTGGTCTTCTCCATCTTTTGAGCAGCAGTAGATTGTAGCAAAAGGGAAATAGCAAGAATGAGTACATGTCGTACTCAGCAAGTGTGGAAAATAAATGACATGCAAGCTGAATGGAAGTGTCGAGTCTTAAACTCGGCACTAGTACTACCCGGTCCCTCACGAGCGTGGAATTCGATGGTGCAACACACAAAACACACAGGAACACGAGATTTTAGACAGGTTCGGGCCCCTCGAATTGAGAGTAATACCTTACGTCCTGTATGTTATGTATTGCCTTTAGCGGATTGCTAATTGCAAGATCTCGAGAGAGCTTTCGGGGGTCCTTGATCCGCCTTATATATCCGGGGGAGCTAGGGTGACATATAGAGTTCTATTCGATTACATGAATTACATATATGGGAATTCTATCTCTATCTTTCTTTATTAATTCAGAGTCCTAACAGACTACAAATCACTCCTTAACTTGCTCCTCAAGTCATTGTACGCTGGTCTTAATATCCGCCTTGTTTCCATACCGGTATACGGGATCTTCTGCTACCCCGGACCGGTTAGTGACCAGTCTGTTGACTATTTCTACCTTCTTTATCTTCATTAATTTGTTACCATATCTCCGTGTATCCATTCCTTTACCATCCGTATACCCATAAGGTAAGTATACGACAGGAAGGAAGGCTAACACATGGTTTGCAATAGAAAGCACCTACACTAGACAAGTTAATTAGAGCAACCTATTCACTAAGTGAAAATGAACCAACGAAGTTACCCAACCTATCAACCACCGTAAGCTACCCCACTTACAGAAAACCATACTACAGGTTACCCCGCGTGTAGCAAACCACACTACAGATTACCCCATCTGCAGCAAACCTCACTACAAGTTACCCCACTTGTAGCTACCTAAGGGTTAGTCCACCCAAACCATCCCTCTAGTTCTCGTGAGGATCCACACCGTTCGTGACCGTGATCACGGCTGTTATAACAGTTTGACACTCTGCAGAGGTGGCATAACTTTCCCCACAGGTCGGTGATTCCATCACCCGTCGGTGACTAAAACCTCCATTAACGGTGCGGGCTAGGGCAGTGCTAACGGGCTGAGGCAGAGATGTGGACCGCGGGCAGGTCCAACAGAGGGAAAAGAGAGAGAAAGAGGGAATGGGCCAGGGACTTTTAGCCTATTAACTTGGGGAGGTTCGCATTTCTTTTTCTTTTTATTTCTCTACTTCTAGTTTCTATTCATACTGGCAAATTAAATAAAATATGCAATCTATTCGAATTATGAAATCTATTTTCATACAATAAAAACACTAATGCCACCACACATCATGAAAGCAAGCATCAAAATATAATTGATATAATTTTCTTTAATATAATTTTAGAAAATAAAGGAATTTCAACTAAAGATGTATAAATGATGTTTTAGAACAAGTATTTCATCCAAGTAAAAATAAACCATTTTGTTTATTGGAAATGCTTTGGGTATTTCAAAACAAATTAAAATACTTTTAAGCTAAAATAATTACTTATAGGTAAATTCTTTTATGAAGCCCATGTATTGATAAAAGAAACTATTTTTCATAGATCTATTACATTTTATTAAGTAAACATTTGTATAAATCAAACACATTTATTCGATAAACCCTTTTCACACATTTAAAGTATTTAAACCATAAATCAAATCTATTTCTCAAATCAAAAGCTTTTATAACTCAAGCTTTATTTATTTTCGAAAGTAGCTCCTTTTTCTCACATGAAAAGATAAAGATCTCATTTTGCTTACAAAGAGAAAACATCTTGTATATAATAATGCTTTTCGAAATAAACTTATTTTCATAAATCATTTACAATTGTTCAATAATTTATTTTCATAGATTATTTTCTTAAAATAGATTACGCCAGTAAATCAAAAGTATTTCTTAGATAAATGTTTCTATAGATCAAACTTTATTTATTTTTCAAAAATAACTCTTTGGTTCACATTAAATGATAACATACTTCTCTTTTTGTTGCAAAGGGAAAATACTTTGTGTAAAATATAGCTTTCTAAAATAATATAAATTCATAAATCCAATATGTATTTTTCACTAGGTCATTTTCATAATCCAAAACAAATCAGAGATACATTTGTAAAAGTTCAACAAAGAATCTTTATAAACAAAATAACTTATATTAATTGGCTGAGTTTAAGAATAACTCTTTGTCTTAAAGCACAAAGAAAGAACTATAATTAAAATATTAACCCTTAAACTGATTTTAAAATATACTTCAAAAAGTTTTAAAAATTTAGTGAATTTTAAGCAGAATCCAGAATTTGAAATTCGGGGTGTTACACTGGGCGAGAGCCTTGCGACTTGTGAGCAGCAATCTCCCAAGCCTCGTCCAGCTTGTAATAACCAATGGCACCGGCATGCGCCGTCCACTCAGGACATGCCTTGTTGGCGGGGACCAACACATGCACCTCACATAACAACTTCCCGTGCTCCTGGTACTCCCATCCCACATACTCAGGAGGCTCGGTGTATCCAAAATACTTGAGTGTTTCCCAAAACACCGTGGAAAACCCAGGCTTAAGCTTGTGGAGCCATGTGGTGTGCGCCCATCCCTGAGCATGGCCATATATGATAGAAGAGATATTGTTACATATTATTCAAAGTAAGAATATAAAGCTAGAACAAACCAAAGGGACCCAAAAACATGATGAATTGAGATAATTCACAACAACCTACATACATGTTTCCTTCCAACTGAATAGGAGTAAACCGTTTACTACACGAGAGTTGCACAAATCACTTCAATAGAAAAAGGTTTAAGATACTGGAATTAATTAAGTTAAACACAATAAATGAGCTATTTTAACAATTTATTTGATAGTTGAACGATTCCATTCATTTTACTAAGCATTTTAAGTCTCCAAGCCTTTGTAGTAAAATTACAGAAGTCTCGTCATTATAAAAGCAACACTCTCCGAATTATAAAAGGACCTAAGTCACCTTTTTCAGCCACTTAATCTTGCTCTAACCATAAAATCTTCTATACATTCAAAATAAAATGTTCCCTGAGAAAAACGAAAATGTAGGCTTTAGAAATAATTTTGACAGCAATACATTTTCATTGCTCAAGCAATATATTGTTATGATTCATGTAGTACATTTTTATTATGAGTATTGCCCCAGTGGACCTTTTCTAAAAATAGGCAAGAATCTTAAAGCAGCTTGTTAATTAAAATATTTTTTATTTGTTTAATCCGTTGTCATGGCCTAGCCCTGGTCCCATCCAGCCCGATATGGCCCAAACGTAAAAATCAGATCGATATGGCCTAGCGTCTTCCTCACTGCATGCCACCACGCCGTCGCGGTTTGGCTGTTGATCATTCGTCATTCAAAATCAAAAGCAACGCAATTTTGATATCTATTGATTATTTTATACGGTTATAAGGTTCGTCTCTGTTATGCATGACCCTCGGTGCAATCATGTCCTGAGTTCATTCACAAATTGAACCACCCCTATGTCCTGTTCGTTCCTCAGATTCTTTATAAGATGTGTCGTCTCGTCAAAATTTTGATGGAGGTAGAGTTAGGCACAAACGTTGAAGAAACATGAATCAGATTCTGGGCTGGGTTGGACCGTGGGTCCTTGGGGAGCAAGATTAATAAAAGACTTAATCAAGCAGGGTGCATTAGGATCTGTGCAGTTTTTTAGAAAAAAGGTCCACCGAGCAGTTCTCTTTCATTATTCAAAAATGTCAAAAACAAAAAATCAGTTAACTGAGAACTAGGAAATCTCGTTAAAAATTGCTTAGAAATTTTCCTTAACATAAATCATACTGTACAAGCTGGATTTATTCAATTTATTATGCTTTTACATCCATGTCACTGCCATGTTTAAAGGATGTATTAATCAGTTTTCCTTGTTACTGCTTCGGGACGAATTATCCTGCCCACCTTTTCCAGCTCTACTATCTGGTACTTCCCTCCTTTGATATGATATATCTATACCATGATGCTAGGCGTTATAATTACCAAATGGAAATATCATGTAATTTATAGCAAGGATCATGCATGTTATACGAGAAATAAAAATGCAAGGATCTTAACGTGTTTTTAGTGTTACAAAGAAACGCTGCCAAATAACAGCTGGCAGCAATATTTCCTTGGGTATTTATATGCCCACCTATATAAATAGTTCTATGTTGGCTCAGAATCCATATACATGATGGCGATGGCGATGGCGATGGCGATCTCTTGTTTCCTCCTAATCATCCTACGCGCAGCTACTTTTGCCGTCGTTGCTATGGCTCCGGCGTCAGAGCCATCATCTTCTCCGGCGGCCAGTTTCCTTCGCGCGTCCTGTGCATCCGTAGAGCGTGCGGACGCCTGCTACAACCTTCTCCTCCCATATGCGGACTCCTTCCACGGCAGCGTCGCTAGGGTCGCTCGCACCAGCGCCACCATCGCGGTTGCGCGTCAGCAAAACCTAACCGACGAGCTCGCGCGCCTGAAGCTCCGTGGCACGGGTGCCGGACGCCTACCGGACATGACGCTTGCCGACTGCTCTGACACGGTAGCCGCAGATCACGATGGTGCTAACGTGACATTGGCCTGGCTCGACGACCTTGTTGCTGGCGTGAAAAGCAGGAAAGATTTGGAGTGGGAGAAGTTTAGGGCTGAGGGTTGGTTCGACATGGCAGGGTCAGACATGGGGCAGTGTGTAGATTGGATTCACATGGCAAGTCAACCCGCCATGTCGTCTCCCGTGTTGATGGAGGTGATCGCAGGGTGCACAGCCGTGGCACAGTACATGGAGATGGCCGGAGGTTTAACGGACTCTATAAAGTTTGGCTAAGTCTTTTATTAGGGCAAGGATAAAGGTGTAGTCTTATAGTTTGTCTCATGTATGACACGTAATTTTAAGATGATTTATTAGACCACTTGTATAATGAGTAGATTGTTTTTATTGAAATTAATATTTTCTAAATCTGTAATGAAAAAAGGAATATTTATGAGTTACATAGCAACTACAACACATACAATAGTATCTAAACCGTCTCATACTCCTAAATTCTAGCACATTAGACTACCCACAGTGGGGTAAAAAAACGATGCTGAAACTCTCTCTCTCTCCTCACTTGGCATCGGTGCTGACTGCTGCACCCATCAATGCCCAAACCAATTTGTGCCATTCCGGATCATGTTCAAGCATCGGTGTTGAGCAATAAAATAATAGTACATCACATGGCCGTTGAGCCCCTGTTCCAGGCCGTTGGTCTGTGAAGATAAAATGACCGTTGCCTCTCAACTTTCAACTTCCATCTACACAGACCGTTGCTTCAAATATTTGTGCTTCATATATACAAACAGACGCTTTACAAAAACACAAGAGCTTGCATACAAGACCAGCTCTGTAACCATGGATAACTCAACTCCTTTCACCCATTTGCTCAACACACACACTGATTCAGATCCACAAGATTCACCGCCACAACAATTTCAGAACTTCAATCCACAACACTATCCCATGAACTACCCACCTCCAGTTTTTCCTAGCTAGTATCCACCAAATTTCAATCCTTTTGCAGGTCCATCAAGCTTTCAACACTTCAACTCCACACCGGGAAGCTACCATGGAGGTCCATATCAGGGTATGGGGCAGTACCCCCTGGGATGTTTGGAAGTTTTGCATCCAATGGTCCATCATCTCCTGTTGGATCAATCTTCTTTGGAGCAAGTGGAGGCAGCAGTTCAAGAGATGAAAGCAGCCCAATCACTTCAGCTTCTCCAACGCAAAGAGTCCCTCCAATGCATCCAGCTCCTGCTATTCCTGTTGCAGATGATAGTGAGAGTAGCACAGATGATGGTGGGAATAAATGAGGGCGTAAACTTTGGAGTGAAGATGACAACAGGCGCCTAGCAAGTGCATGGTTGAAAAACTCAAATGATCCAATTGATGGCAAGGGAAAGCATCGAGATCGCTACTGGAAGGAAGTAGCAGCAGAATACAACAAGACCGCGCCCAAAAATCAAAAAAAGAACAGCACTTCAATGCAAGGAACACTGGAACAAGAATATCCCACTGATTAAAAAGTTCAATGGATTCTACAATGATATCAAGAATACTTATGCAAGTGGCCAATCTGAAGATCAATTAATGGAGAAAGTCCGTGCAAAGTGGAAGTCAGTTATGAAAAAGAATAGACCCTTTCCACTTGATGTTATCGACGCTTTTGTGGGCCGCCAATATCAGCGTCGACGTCGGGCGCCCAAGGCCACGGTGGCAGATCAAAGTGGCTAAGCACGACGCCCAGAAGATCGCGAATAATCAGGAGGTTCAGTTAGCGTTTGTTAGGAAATTGGAGTCTGTTAGATGAGTCATGGTTTGTTAGGTTCGTGAGTAACGCCTGGAGTATAAAGGCGAGTCATCGAGTTGTAATCGTTTTCATCGAAGAACAATAGACCTCCTTTACCGGGAGGGCTGTTCATCGGTCGCCGTGGCTGCGAATCCTTCTCAGTTCACCGGCGGCAACAGCCCTACCGGCGTTCCCTACATTCTCCGCTCCAACTTCCAATCCTCTCTCTTACTGCGCTCTCCTTTGCGTTCTCCTCGCCGGCCTCGTCGGCCTCGTCGGCGCGGTATCAATTTGGTATCAGATTCATTTGGAGCAACGCCTACCATGGCCGGCTCCTCCTCCGACGACGATTCCGGGACAGCTACGGACTCTGCCAAGCTCGATCAAATCCTGGCTCGGTTGGCCACGTTGAACACCCGCATGAACAGCCATGATCAGCGCATCGCCCGGACCGAGAAGTTCCAGGCCGGCGACGACGCCTCGGGCGGGCAGCGGACTTCCTCTCGCATCTGGCGACTTCGGCGGCGGCGGCGAGTTCAGCCGCCCTCCTCTTGAAGATCCACGTCCGGCCATCCATCGCCCAAAGCTCAATTTTCCGCACTACGACGGCCTCTCCGATCCGCTTCCATGGCTCAACAAATGTGAGTCCTACTTCCGCGGCACACGCACCATGGCCGCGGAACAAGTCCGGCTGGCCTCCCTTCACCTGGATGGGGTTGCCGCTGATTGGTACTACGGGCCGGAGCGGGAGTGCGGCACGATCACTTGGGCTCGGTTCACCGAGTTTCTCAATCTACGGTTCGGCCCCCGATCCGCTCCAATTCTCTTGGCGAAATCAAGGAGCTGGTGCGCACGGGTTCCGTGGAGGAGTATCAACACCGGTTCCTCGCCCATCTCCGTCGCTGCGACGGCTTATCCATCCGCCACCAGATTGATCTGTTCACGGCAGGCCTTGGACAACCGTTGGCGTCCGATGTGGAACTACAGCGGCCGGCTACCCTTCGGTTGGCAATGAGTTTGGCTCGTTCCTACGAACGCGCACGAACGGCGGCACATGCGGCCGCGCTTGCGATGCCGTCGATGGCCATCCCGCCGGCTCAACCACCATCCGTCCTCTGCCGGCGCCAACGGCGGCCGTGGCACCTCGAGCCTCGCTCACCGGTCATCGCCCGCGTTTCGCTGCCTCGGTCGTCGAAGAGATGGCGGCCAAGAGCGCCAAGGATGAGTGCTACTACCGCACGGAGAAGTTCACGCCCGGCATAAATGCGCCGGCAAAGGCGTGTTCCTTCTCGAACCGGACGACACGGTCGAGCCGGAAGACGTGGCCGAGGAGCTTCGCATATCGCTTCACGCCTTGACCGGCATCGAGGTGGCCGACACTATGAAGCTCCACCTGGTGATCAAAGGGCAACGGGTCACGGCGTCGGTTGACACCGGCTCGACGCACACCTTCATCCGCGACGAGGTGGCGACGCGCCTTGGCCTGCCGGTGACACCGCGCCCGGGCTGTGTCAAAGTCGCCAACGGCGATCGCGTCGCGAGCGCCGGAATCTGTCCGGCCACATCGGTCACAATCGGCGAGGAAGAGTTCTCCATCACGTGCTACTCATTGCCCCTATCCGGCTTTGATGTGGTACTCGGTGTCCATTGGCTCAAGACGTTGGGGCCGATTCTCCGGAATTTCGAGGCCTGGACCATGGCGTTCGGCGCCACGGTCGCACGGTGTGGTGGATCGGGGTGGGGCGCCACCGGTTCAATGTGTCGCCCTTGTCTCGGGGTCAAGACCCGTTAACCGCACTTCGGCGGCATTCGGCGATATCTTTGAAGAACCCAAGGGGCTACCGTCGTCACGCCGCCACGATCACAGGATCCATCTACTCGCCGGGCTCAGCCCGGTGGCGGTACGACCATACCGCTATCCGCAGCTCTTGAAGGACGAAATTGAAAAGCAGTGTGACACCATGTTGCAGCAAGGAATCATTCGAGAATGCTTGTCAGCGTTTTCTTCGCCGGTGCTCCTCGGTCCGGAAGGCGGACGGATCATGGCGCTTCAGTATCGACTTCCGCGAGCTTAATATGAAGACGATCAAAGACAAATTTCCAATCCCGGTCGTCGATGAGCTGCTGGATGAACTGCGGGGAGCTTGCTTCTTCACCAAGCTTGATCTCCGCAGCGGCTACCACCAGGTGCGCATGCACCGGACGACATCAACAAGACGGCGTTCCGAACGCACCGTGGCCACTATGAGTTCCTCGGTGATGCCCTTCGGGCTGACGAACGCGCCGTCTACATTTCAAGCATTGATGAACGACATTTTACGGCCTTTCATTCGTAAGTTTGTGCTCGTGTTCTTTGACGATATTTTGGTCTTCGGTTCTTCGTGGGCGAGCATTTGCAACATGTCAAGGCGGTGTTCCAGGCCCTCCGTGCCAATCACTTGGCGCCGAAGAAGTCGAAGTGCGCCTTTGGGGCGTCGTCGGTGTCCTATCTCGGCCATGTCATCAACGCCGACGGCGTCGCCATGGACCCGGCAAGATCGCGGCGGTCGAAGATTGGCCGCGGCCTAAGACCCTGCGCGCGCTGCGAGGCTTCCTCGGGCTCACAGGTTACTACCGCAAGTTCATTGCGGGGTATGGCGAGGTTGCTCGCGCCGCCGACGGCGTTGCTCAAGAGGGAGGCCTTTACTTGGTCGGACGCTGCCGATGAGGCCTTCCTACTCCTCAAGCAAGCACCGATGACAGCACCCATCCTCCAACCGCCGGACTTCACCAAGCGCTTCATCGTTGGATCGCGACGCGTCCGGTGCCGGATTCGGGGCTGTCCCGCACCAGGGTGACGGGGCGCTAGCCTACTTCAGCAGGGCGGTGGCGCCACACCACGCCAAGCTGCCCGCGTATGAGCGGGAGCTCATTGGATTGGTCAAGGCCGTCAAACACCGGAGACCATACCTTTGGGGACGAGCTTTCTCGGTACGAACCGACCATTATAGTTTGAAATTCATTTTGGATCAGCGTTTATCAACTATTCCGCAGCACACTTGGGTTAGCAAGTTATTTGGATATGATTTGACGGTCGAGTACAGGCCAGGGAAACTGAATGTTGTTGCCGACGCCCTGTCCCGACGTGATGAGGAGATTGCATCCTTGACCGCGATCTCGGCACCTATCTTTGACATCTTTGATGTACTGCGAGCAGAGGCAACTTCGGATGAGCAAGTGGCAGCAATTCGTGCTCAGATGGCAGCTGGTGCGGCGACCTCAGCTTGGACCGAGGCCGATGGGCTGTTGCTTCACGACGGCAAGATCTTTGTGCCCGATGCGTCCTCCGTGTGGCCGCAATTACTGGCAGACGCGCACCAGGCGGGGCATGAAGGAATTGAGAAATCTTTGCACCGTTGGCGAGCTTCCTTCTACAGCTCTCAGGCGGCGCGCCGTGTAAAGGACTTTGTGCGCAATTGTTCTGTGTGTCAACGGAACAAGTCCGAGCACCTCCATCCAGCGGGCCTGCTGCAGCCATTGCCTGTTCCGTCTGAGGTCTGGAGTGATATCTCCATGGATTTCGTGGAAGGATTTCCGAAAATTGGTGGCAAATCTGTGATTCTCACGGTGGTTGACAGATTTTCTAATGATCGGGATACTGTTTTCACTAGCGCATTCTGGAGTGAACTCTTTCGCTTGGCCGGGGTCAAATTGCTCATGAGTTCTGCTTTTCATCCGCAGACCGATGGTCAGTCAGAGGTTGTCAATCGGATAATTACTATGTATCTTCGCTGCCTGGCTGGTGATCGCTCGCGCTCGTGGTTGCAGTGGTTGCCGTGGGCTGAGTATTGCTATAATTCGTCCTACCAGACTGCAGTGAGGTGTACTCCATTCCGCATTGTGTATGGACGTGATCCACCATCACTGCAGGCCTATCAGCCAGGGACAGCTCGGGTTGCCGCTGTGGATCGACAGCTCCAGGACAGAGATGAATTTTTGGGGGAGATCAAGGAGCGTCTGATCCAGGCTCAGGTCAGGATGAAGAATCGGCAGGATTTGGTTCGTCGTGCTCTCACCTTTCCAGTTGGCAGTTGGGTTTGGTTGCGTCTTCAGCAGCGCACGGCCGCGGGCATCACATCAGTAGCTCGCTCCAAGCTCGATCCACGGTTCTATGGTCCCTACCAGGTGGTTGCTAGGATTGGGGAAGTTGCTTACAAGCTGCAGTTGCCAGCCAAAGCGAGAATTCATGATGTATTTCACGCTTCTCTACTCAAGAAATTCGAAGGAACTCCGCCCCAGTCGGTGGTGCCGTTACCGGAGATTCACCATGGTCGTGTCGTGCCACGCCCTGATGCTGTGATCAAGGCCCGTCTCAACCGCGGTGTTTGGGAAGTGCTGGTTCATTGGGTTGGCAGTTCAGCTGCGGATGCCTCGTGGATACAGTTGGATGATTTCAAACGGCGCTTTCCTTCGGTGCAGCTCGCGGACGAGCTGTTTGTTGGGGAGGAGGGAAGTGTTATCGACGCTTTTGTGGGCCGCCAATATCAGCGTCGACGTCGGGCGCCCAAGGCCACGGTGGCAGATCAAAGTGGCTAAGCACGACGCCCAGAAGATCGCGAATAATCAGGAGGTTCAGTTAGCGTTTGTTAGGAAATTGGAGTCTGTTAGATGAGTCATGGTTTGTTAGGTTCGTGAGTAACGCCTGGAGTATAAAGGCGAGTCATCGAGTTGTAATCGTTTTCATCGAAGAACAATAGACCTCCTTTACCGGGAGGGCTGTTCATCGGTCGCCGTGGCTGCGAATCCTTCTCAGTTCACCGGCGGCAACAGCCCTACCGGCGTTCCCTACATTCTCCGCTCCAACTTCCAATCCTCTCTCTTACTGCGCTCTCCTTTGCGTTCTCCTCGCCGGCCTCGTCGGCCTCGTCGGCGCGGTATCACTTGAGCATTGGTGGAGCAGAGTGAAAGATGAACCCAAATGGGCTAGAACTTACTCAGTTCAGGAAGTGCAGAAAAGAATAAGGCTCAATTCAGCAGGCGCCTACAGTTCCTCTTCAGCCCAAGACACTGATGGAGCATCTGCTGAGCCGCTTCGACCACAAGGGCGAGATGCAGACAAATCTGAAAGGAAAAATAAAGGAAAGCGTCCACAAAGTAGCACAACATTTACAGAAGAAAGTATGCAAATGTTCAACGAACTCCAACTACGAAAGTCTGCAGCTGCTGAAAAAATGGTTGAGGCAGCAATAGCTCAAGCTGCTGCTGATAAGGAGAAGGCCGAAGCTGAGAAGGAGAAAGCTCAAGCTGAGAAGGAGAGGGCAAAGATGGACAAGCTGGCAAAGTACCTAGACCTAATTAAAAAGGATACTTCAGGTTATAATGCTAAGGATTTGGCATGACATTGGTCTCTTTCTTAGCTATGGAGCTTTTTCCAAGCACTAATAACTAGACAATACTTGGAAGAATATATGATTATTCGTAGAAGTAGCTTACCATGTATTTGATTATCTGTACCATTGTTTATTCGTAGAAGTAGCTTACCTTGTATTTGATTACCTGTATCATGTTTCCCATGTATGGTTGGCTTGTACTTTTCATGTATCGACCTGTCAAAGAAATGAAAAAAATTATTTAACACAAGCTCCAGACATGAGTACTAGAGGAATCAAGTAGCAGTTATAAAAGTAGCCGTTGGAAACCAGCTGTTGGCACCTAGCAGTTGGAAACAAGCTCCTCGAATATAGCTGTTGTAAACATTCTGAAAACTAGCCCTTTGTGAACTACTTCCTCCTACATATAGAGGTTCCATCATACACTAGCACACACACTTGAAATCACAGACCAGCAAACTCCTCATACCATAATATTGCAATCAGAAAGGCATGGATCCCAGCTCCCATTATGATGCTCACGAGGAAGCAACCAACCAACATGATGCTAGTGAGGAATCAAGCAGCAGAATCAACATCCATCAGTACTTCTGGGATTTCATGAATGATCCACAAGAGGCTGAAATTGAGGCACAATTTCGAGCTCAAATGGAAGCACTACTAAGAGGTACGTCCACACAGCATCGGCATTTTTCTAGAAGATATGTAGAAAGAGATTGTGAAGATGGCAATGAAAGATTGATGGCTGATTATTTCTCGGACAATCCAGTGTACAATGATGCCCAGTTTAGGCGAAGGTATCGCATGAAACGACACCTATTTCTGCATATTGTACACACCCTTAGTGCTTGGTCGCCTTATTTCTGTAAGCGTAGCGATGCATCTGGGAAGGTGGGATTTTCACCATTGCAAAAATGCACAGTAGCTATGCGGATGTTAGCATATGGTACACCTGCTGATATGTGGGACGAGAATTTTCGGATAGCTGAAACCACAATTATTGAGTGCATGAAAAATTTCTGTCAGGGTATCATTGCAAATTTTGGTGAAAATATCTAAAAAAGCCCACTAGTGAAGATATCCGTCGTTTACTTCACATAGGAGAAGCTCGTGGCTTTCCTGGCATGTTGGGAAGCCTAGATTGCATGCATTGGCAATGGAGAAATTGTTCCAAGGCTTGGAAGGGACAGTATACCCGTGGTGATTTCAAAGTATCTACTGTCATGCTAGAAGCTGTTGCCTCACATGACCTCTAGATATGACATGCATTTTTTGGTGTTGCCGGGTCAAATAATGACATCAATGTCTTAAACCGGTCACCATTGTTCACTGAAGTTCTTCAAGGAAGAGCTCCTGCGGTTCATTACACTATAAATGAAAATGAGTACAACATGGGCTACTACTTAACAGATGGTATTTATCCAGAGTGGGCAACATTTGTCAAGACAATTCCGTTACCTCAGTGTGCCAAAGATAAACTATATGCAGAGCATCAAGAGGGGGCAAGAAAAGATGTGGAACGTGCCTTCGGTGTTTTGCAGGCTCGCTTTGCCATTTTACGCAACCCAACACGTATGTGGCAAATGCGATCTCTTACTGAGATAATGTATGCATGTATTATATTGCATAACATGATTGTGGAGGACGAGAGGGATGCATTCAGAGTTCGCTATGATGACAACTATGAGAGTGAATATGACCCAGGCAACAATTCCACACCTTTGGCAGGTTACAGACATGGGCCGATTCATGGGTTTTCTAGGCTACTAGAGATAGATGAAGAAATAAGAGATAAAGAAATTCATCATAAGCTTAAGAGTGACTTGATTGAGCATATATAGCAGCGATTTGGAGGAAACCAAGCTTAGATATAATTCCTCACTGAAAAAGTTGTATTAGTTTCCCATTGTAATGGTTGTATTTCCATTGTAGCTGTTGTATTAATCATCATCACACTATAACTATTTTAGCTATCAGTTGTGATATGGTTGTATGTTTATCATGCGCATTGTCTGAATGAAAATACACTGCCTTTGTATTCATATATCTAGGAATAAAAAATACTTTGAACATCACGAGAGTAAAGGATTAGTACTAACCACTAACCACACGTAGCAGCCTTGCCTCGGATCTTCTCTTTGACTGCGTGTACCACAGATTACACACGAATATGGCAGGAACGGCGGCACCACATCCTAGCCTTGCCTCTGATCTTCTCTTCAAGTACGCGTACGCAGCAGCGGAGACAGCCACGCGGTACGCAATAGGCAGCAGCGGACGCACACATCCCAGTAGCCTTCGGAAGGTAGCGGAGCACCATCTTGCGCCAGACATCTTGCCGGCGGCGGTGCCCTCGTCGGGCAGCGAGTACTTGCTTGAATCAGCAATTTCCACCAGATCCACAAAGCCCAGACGATTTGCAATCGAGATTTGATCGATGGGACATTCACTCTTTGCATTTTGGAGATCCATTTGGGATGGATTTCTCTACGGTTTGTGTCGGGTGAAGGGAGAACGAGTGGGGAATTTTTCTTTTGCCGCGAACGAAACGCCGAGGGACCGACGCCCTGAGCAAACGGGTCCAGGTTAAATTGGGCATCGGTGTGCATCCAACTAGTGATGACCAAACGGCCGTCTGGCACCGCACGGCCCAAGCACGAAACTATTTAAATTATGGGCCGACACGACACGAAATGATTTACGGGTCGTGCCGTACTAGGTCACGGGCTGATCCCTAAGCCCGCGGCACGGCACAAAATTGTTAAATCGTGCTAGGTCGCCGTTTAGCTCGGCAGCCCATTTTGAATTTTAGCCTATTTAGTTATTTTTTGAAAAAATTTAGTGTTAAATGGTGCAAAAATAGATGCTAGTAATAAAAATTGAACTTGAGACCTCATGCATAAGAAGGGGTTTACTTACCACTACACTAGAACTATTTAGTTGTATACATAACAACAAAAAATATACAAACATAATCGGGCCAGGCCGGGCCGTCGCGTCGACCCCTCGGCCCAAGCACGGCCCGATCGGCCGTGCCGTGCCGGCCCGGGCCCGAAATTCATTGGGCCGGACTAAAATTTGCGTGCTTCGTGCCCGCCCATTTGGCCATCACTACATCCAACAAAACTCAGCATCGCTATGAGCCCGGCCCACTTTTCAGGATTTTAGCATCGCCTCTGTTGTGGATAGTCTTAGGTGACCTCTTTCTTTCTCTTCCACATCATTAAAAATCTTATATAGCATTGCATGAGACTGAACTATGAGACTACTGACGTATAGTATTGTACATGCTCTTATAACGTTGATTGATGTGTGGTCGATATATAATAAAACTGATTTCAGTATATATTTGAAATAACCTTCTCCTGTGTGGTTCGTGTGGAGCCCCTCACCCACAAAACGAATCTGCTCATAGCCTCGTGAATACATGTCCAAAAGAATAGTTGATTTCAACTTTCACACATCATTCCATGTTATAATTTTGAAATGAAGCTGAATTAGCTTTGACAATTTACTACAAAGATTTTCAGTGTTATGAAACCACGGTTGTAAACCGGATATCTCCGGAAATGACCGTGTCTCTTTGTGGGCGAATTGATGGACACTTATGAAGGGGCAGTTGGTGGTTGGGAAGAATCCCATGCAGCCGGTGCTGCTGATCTTCCCTTCCTACTATAAATAGAAGCTGATAACGCCGGGTGGGAGGCGCTCCCAGCTTGTAATGATCCCCTAAGAAATAACAAAGCTTCTTCCGCCCCTACTTCCCGTGTTCTTCTATTGTGATTTGCATGAAGCAAGTAGTGTGAGTGATTGTCTCGCTGATTCGGTTATTTCACAACACGTTATCAGCACGAGCCTCTACCGAGCTACAAGGTAAGAATCAGCTGTGCTAAATCTATCTACCGATGCACATATGTTCTATGGTGAGTAAAAATCAGAAGAACAACAGTGGCAAGCTGAGAACAGACCTCATCACCTCCTATGGCCTAGTATCATAGAGCACGGTGCTGCCCGAAGATAGCACCACCTTTCTTTCAACTTGCATATCTACACATTGTTCCCGTGCTACCAGCGGTTAGCACTAAGCATCACAAATGCTTACCTAGGTGCTGGTCCTGAAGACCAAGCACCACTTGAGCCAATGGCCCCGAAGCGCCATGGCCGTGACCTCCGAAGCAGGTCACGGCGATGCCCCCGAGCTCGCTACGCCCGCAGCCCCGAAGTATTGCGGGTTGACGCACTTCACGTGTCGTCGCCGTCGACGGGCCGCCTTGCACCATGCGTGTCGTCGCAGTGGGAGCTCGTGGCCGTCACGGAAGTTCCAGCACCGCCGTCGGGATGAACAAGCTCCACGCAAGTGCCGTCGTTGTACCCCGAGTCCGCCGCCCGTCGCCGTGGAGAGGTTGATACACCCCCGCGCAACAAGGCGAGTCCCCGGGTGCCATCCCGGGCAGAATCGGTAAAGGGGTCCCCACCGGTGGGGATGCGGCCCGAAGTGCCGCCACCGGCCGGGGCCATGGAGCGCCTCGAGCCCGGACCTAGCTTGCCGGCCGCTCGCCGCGGACCGCGCCGCTTTGGGGTGACCCGCTCCGCCGGCCACCTGCTCCGGCCAAGCACGCATTGCGGCATCCTCTCGCCCGGGAGCCGCCGGACCCGATCGGTCCCGACCCGAGCCGCGAGCCCCGGATCTCGCGCGCCTCTCGCCGCGGGCCCGGGCAACCACAAACTCCGCACCCCGCCTTGGTCACCCGACCGCAGGCAGCCCGGCGCCACGCGGCCATGAGCCGGCGCCGCTCCGAGCTAGCGTTGCCTCGAGCCTCCGCCGCAGCCACGGCGTGCCGCGCCTAACCTCCCCGGCCCACATGCCGCGCGCAGCCGCGGGCCGGCGCCGCCTCGGGCCTTTAGGCCCTCGCCACCGCCGCGGCCCCGCCTCGGGCCCGCCTTGCTGCGGCCTCCGCCGCGTGCGCCCGCGCGCCGCCCCGTGCCCTCCGACGCCGCGGGCTCGCGCTCTCCCGGCCGCGACCCGCGCGCTGCCTCCCGAGCCGCGCCGCCACGGGCCACACGCGCCGCCCCGGCTCCCGGATGCGGGCGCCGCAACCGCCGCCGCGCCGCGGGCTCCCGCCCGGCCTACGTGCCATCCGCCGATCCGCCACGGCTCGCGCGACGATCGGCCACAAGCCGGCGCCGCCGGCCGCCGGCCGCGAGCCCCGCGCACCACCATGGCCCCGGCCGCCTTGGCCGCCGACCGGATCCCCGGCGGATCCGCAACATGGTCCCAGCCCCCTTGTGCGCCGCCTCCCGTCGGGAGAAAAAGAATCGGGTCTTTTACCCCGGTGCCGCACGCCTCAGAGCCGGCGCAGCTAGGGTTTAACCCTAGCTGCTGTTGGGAGGCATGGGCCGAACTAATTCGGCCCAAGAGGGCCGTTACGATAAATGGGCCAAAAGCCCATTAAACAAAACCGGCCTAAGACCAGATCAAGTCAGCCCATGCGCGCAAAGAAAGAAAAAAAAAAAAAAAGAAAAAAAAACACAGGACGGGCTGGGCTGAATTTAAACCCATTTTCAGCTTGCGCTATTTTGCGTTTTAACCCCTGGAGTATGGTTAAATCGCGAAATTAATTTCTCGGACCCTGGAAATTTGCGGATTAAACCCCGAAGCGTTTAATCGCGTAATTTCCATGACTAACCTTGCGTTTTATTTAAGGTTAATTTGTGCAATATTATTTTATGTTCACTAACATGCAGGGAATTTTTCTCGGGAATATTCATGACCCACATAATAGCAATATTTACATGCATCATTTACCCGAAGTAAATTGCATGATATTGCAGCATGTCGGACATTGCAAAGAGGGAGTTCACCCAGCTTTGCCTTGGATGGTAGCAATTACCTCACCCGGGCTCAAGACATCGTCATTAACCCGAGATCCATGCGCCTCGGTCATACTATTGCCAAGCCCGAAGTCGGCAAGGAAAAGGTCGTGGTCGATGACGCCGATAGTGCAAAGGCTTTGCATTTCCTGCGTCATCACATACACCCGCACCTAAAAATGGAATATATGACCGAGGAGGATCCACGGGTTCCGTGGGAATCCCCGAAGGATCGCTTTGACCAACAACGAGCCATTGCACTCCCACGAGCTCGTAATGACCGGATTACCCTCGCGCTTCCAAGACTATAAGTCCGTGGCGGCATATAACTCGCCATTCATCGAATCGTCTCGATGTTGCGTCTCTCGTGGCCAGCAGATCGCGTACGCCGAGATGATCGAGAAAACCCCGAACACCTTCCACCCGGCAACATCGTTCCGCAACAACAAGACATGTGTCGAAATATACGAGATACTCCTAGCTTGCTCGCACCTCGTTAGTTGCGTAACAGCAGAATGAGGTTCTCATGCGTAACCACTCGCCTCGACCCATCGGGTCGATGGGTGTGCTCGAAGCACACGCCAATGTTGCCGGGAGTTCCGATGGTCCGAAATATGGCCGAAAGAAATGGAAGGGTAGGAAGGGTGGCATGTTCGAAGGCGAGGAAAGGGTAAGCCCCGAGAAAAGGGTGACAAGAAGGTCACAGGTGAATCATCCGGGGGAGCAAGAATGCATGCTATAGATGCGGACGTTCGGGACATTGGTCTCAGAATCGTCGCGTCCCCGCACACTCGATTAACGCCCGACGTCGTTCTTCCGAAGTAAGAACGAGGGCGGGCTCGAGTCCCACTTCACCACCGAGCCCGAAGCTCATGCCAATGACATGCTCATTGCAAGTGGTGAAGACGTCCGAAAGGACGATAGCGGGGACGACCTTCTTGATGATGACTTTGACATATTCGGGGACCTCGAGTAGTCCCCTCCATGTCAAGTGCAATGTTTCCGCATGCTGCCGGTTACAGACCCGTAAGTCACCGTAATAAAGCTCCTGAAGAGCTCGTGGTTCCCGAAGAACCACGGTTATGGGTCGTGCTCTTGAAGAGCACACGGTTCCCGAAGAACCGTAGTTGTAAATAGTGCTCCCGAAGCAGCACTGGGTCATGAGTATGCTCCTGAAGAGCAGCTGTTGTAAAGCCCGAAGTCTTTACAAACAGCTCTTCCCGTAGTTGTTATCATTTCATGTGCTTATATTTCCTGCATCCTTATTTATCATGTCCAGGATATTTGATACAGGTTCGGCTGGGTCCCATGGCGGATAAGGAGTGTTGTCTCGTAGACAGCAGCAACCACCAATACCATACTAAGGGAAACTAGATATTTCCACACTTTAACCAAGAAGTCCGGAAATATTATGACCATTGCCGGAAGCAATGCTCATATTGTTGGCACCGGAAGTGCCACACTAGTTTTCCCTATGGGTACGCGGATACTTGTGAGCAATGCTATCCTCTACCCGTAATCCAAGCGTACCCTTGTAAGCTTTAAAGATATCCGGCAAACGGTTTCCACCTGGAAACCGAGATCGAGCATGGTGTTGAATACCTGCTCATCACAAAATTTGATGGATATCAAAAGCATGTGGTTGAAAAACTCCCTTCATCGCCATCGGGTTTGTACCGTACGTACATTAAACCCGCCGAGGAATATGTTGCGATGAAGACAATCTTTCGTGACTCCGATGCCTTCAAGTCATGGCATGAAAGGTCGGGTCACCCCGGGTTGGGGATGATGAGAAGAATCATCAACAATTCTCGCCGGCCATGAAATTGAGCCAAAGAACTTCCCGAATCCCGAAGAATTCATTTGCACGGCTTGTGCAAAGGGGAAGTTGATCACTAGGCCATCCCTCCCGAAGATTAGGGATGAGTCACCTGTTTTCCCGCAAAGGATACAGGGGGACATATGTGGACCTATTCAGCCTCTCTCGGGGCCGTTCGTGTATTTCATGGTGCTGATTGATGCTTCTACCGGATGGAGTCATGTGGATCTTCTATCCACAAGAAATCATGCCTTCTCTAAGCTCATTGCTCAAATCATCGATTAAAGGCAAGTTTCCCCGATAACCACATACAATCCATTCGTATGGATAATGCCGGAGAGTTTAGGTCGAAAGCCTTTGATGATTATTGCATGGCTATGGGCATTAAGGTAGAGCATTCAAGCACCTCATGTCCACACTCAAAATGGCCTAGCTGAATCCTTGATCAAAAGGATAAAGTGGATTGCTCGTCCACTCGTTGCAGAATTGTCGGCTCCCAACCAGCTTGTTGGGGCCATGCAAGTGCTGCATGCAGCAGCACCGATCCAACTCGAGCCAACCGCATATAATGAGACATCCCCCGTGCAGCTAGTGCGTGGGAAAGTGCCAAGCATTTCCCATCTCGCGAAAATTCGGTCGTGCAAGATATGTGCCGATACCACCTCCTCAGCAGTACTTCAATGGGACCCCACCGGAAGTTGGGGATATATGTTGGTTATGAGACTTCGTCCATAATCAAATTCCTAGAGCCTATGACTCGGGGATCTTCATACGGCTCGGTACGCTGATTGCATATTTGATGAGGACAATTTCCCAAAGATTAGGGAGACCGGCATCCCGAAGAATGCCGGGAAATTGAATGGAATGCAACTCGGGATGCAGTCCTTAGACCCACGCACTAGCGAGGCTGAACCGGAAGTTCAGCGGATTATAAATTTGCAAAATCTTGCAAATAAGCTGCCGTATGCCTTCACCGATCATAAAGGAGTGACAAGGTCGCATATACCTGCAGTAAATGCGCCGGAGAGAGTGCGATAGCCCCGAAGGCTACCGACTCGGTGTCGCCCCCATCCTAGGAAGAGGGGAGACCTCCGGTGCTCGGGACAAAGCCCCACGGAGACGTCCGCGGAGGCACGACCGCGAGCCACTTGTCCCACTCCAGGATTCGCTTGAAGAAGCTCAACCCGAAGTTGAGAATGTCCTCGAAGGACACCGTCCCGAAGACGGAGCCCCCGAAGAGGCAACCCAACCTCGAAGTTGGGATGGTCCCCGAAGGACCCCATCCCGAAGATGGAAGTCCCGAGCATCGCGCGCGCTTAAGCGCACCGGGAAATCGGAACACCCTAGCTCGCTGTTCCGGGAAATCACGACGAGCTAGAGGATATGGATGAGATCTCCACTAATTATGTGCACACGGGAGAGTTATTTAACAGAAAGACCACCATTGTGAATGTGAACTTTGCCTCAAAGATTGCTTGCTCAATGGATCCGGATCCGTAACCAAAGTCCATGGCAGAGTGCCGAAGGCGCTCGATTGGGATAAATGGAAAGCAAGAATCGAGGCAGAGTTACGCTCGCTTTATAAAAGAAGAGTGTTTGGGCCTGCAGTCCCAACACTCCCAAAGGTCATCCCCGTGGGATGCAAATGGGTAGTCCTCCGAAGAGGAATGAAAATAATGAGGTGGTAAGATATAAAGCGAGGCCGGTGGCACAAGGGTTCACGCAGAGACCCGGCATCGATTATGATGAAACATACTCTCCCGTCATGAGTGGGATCACGTTCCGATATTTGATATCTATGGCAGCTAATCTGAATCTCAAAATGCAGTTGATGGATGTCGTGACCGCATACTTGTATGGGTCACCGGATTCGGAGATTTATATGCGAGTCCCCGAAGGACTCAAGATCCCCGGTCCGAATCCGAATCGCAACATGTATAGTGTGCGCTCGCAGCGTGCATTATACGGGTTGAAACAATCCGAAGGATGTGGTTCAACCGTTTGAGTAACTATCTCCCGAAGAGAGGTTACACAAACAATGATGATTGCCCTCGTGTGTTCATAAAGAAATCCCGTAGTGGATTTTGCATCATCTCCGTCTATGTCGATGATTTGAATATCATTGGCACCACAGGGGACATTGAGGAAGCTATGGCTTACCTCAAGACGGAGTTCGAGATGAAGGACTTGGGTAAAACCAAGTTCTCGCTTGGGCTCGCAGCTCGAGCACCTCCCCGGGGGAGTGTTTGTCCACCAGCCTACTTACACAAAGAGGGTACTTGAAAAATTTAATATGGGCAAGTGCCACCCTCTAAGAACCCCCATGGTGGTCCGTTCACTTGATGTGAAAAAGGACCCGTTCGGACCCAAAGGGGAGAATGAGGAAATGCTGGGACCTCGAAGTTCCCTACTTGAGCGCCATTGGAGCACTGATGTACCTTGCGAATTGCACGAGGCCCGATATTGCATTCGCGGTCAATCTGTTGGCCAGTGCATGTGCTGCCCCAACCGGAAGGCATTGGGTTGGCGTCAAGACCATTCTCCGGCACTCGCAAGGTACGCAGGACCTTGGGTTGTGGTTCCCGAAGAACCAAGATCCAACCATGGTGGGATATGTGGATGCCGGCTATATGTCCGACCCACATAATGCCGTATCCCGATCGGTTTTGTGTTTCTCTCGTGGTGGTGCAGCCATTGCATGGCGGTCCGTGAAGCGGACTCGGTTGCCACGTCAACCAACCACTCGGAGATCATTGCACTCTATGAGGCCACACGAGAGTGTGCCTGGCCGAGACGGATGGTTGGCCACATCCAGAAGTCATGTGGCTTGGACACCGTCGCTGCCCCCACCGTTATCTATGAGGATAACGCTGCTTGTGTTGCACAAATGCATATGGGCTATGTGAAGAGCAATTACACGAAGCATATTGCTCCAAAGTTCTTCTATCCCCATGAGCTCCGTAAGAGCGGTGAAATCAATATCCTGCACACTAAGTCATGTGAAAATCTTGCAGATTTATTCACTAAGTCTCCGCCAAGATCTAGCTTCTATAGATGCGTTCGGGGAATTGGCATGAGACGACTTAGAGAGTTGCAAGGATCGTGGGGAGAATGAAATCATGATCCCGAAGATCATGGGGTGATCCCGAAGATCGCCAAAAGTTAGCCCATACCCATAATCCTCGAAGATCATGGGAGTGATCCCGCAGATCACTTGTGTAGTCCCGAAGACTACCGGATCCACACAACTCGTTGTACTCTTTTTCCCTTGGTGAGTTTTTCCCACCGGGTTTTCTCACGCAAGGTTTTTAACGAGGCAACAGGTGCAACACAGCTTACGCATGCTATGTGCTCTTTTCTCCTGCCATTTTTTCCCACCGGGTTTTTGGAGGAGTTTTTAACGAGACATAGGCATGACGCGATAATTCGCCCAAGGGGGAGTGTTATGAAACCACGGTTGTAAACCGGATATCTCCGGAAATGACCGTGTCTCTTTGTGGGCGAATTGATGGACACTTATGAAGGGGCAGTTGGTGGTTGGGAAGAATCCCATGCTGCCGGTGCTGCTGATCTTCCCTTCCTACTATAAATAGAAGCCGATAACGCCGGGTGGGAGGCGCTCCCGGTTGTAATGATCCCCTAAGAAATAACAAAGCTTCTTCCGCCCCTACTTCCCGTGTTCTTCTATTGTGATTTGCATGAAGCGATGAGTGTGAGTGATTGTCTCGCCGATTCGGTTATTTCACAACATTCGGACACTTAACTTACTCAGGACTCAATAAACTCAATTGAGTTGTTAAATTACAAGTCATATTGGGGGCGACAGAGCTCGGCTGCCAACCACCCCTCGCCGCCTCACACATTGACGGCCACCTCTCTGTCGTCGGTCGGTGCCGATGGCGGCCGCGAGCGGCGCGGCGCTCAAAAAGGCACCCGTCCGCCCCTCTCCACCTCACCCAAATCAGCTCCCCTTTCCACCGTTTATCTCTTCCTCCTCTCCCCGAGCCTTAGTCTGCCTGGCTGGGTCCGAGCTTTCCTTGGCCGGATCCATTGTCCTTAAAGCCTAGGGACTAGTTGCACGTCATGGCAAAACAGCAGCGGGGCGGGACTCACGGGATCCACGGCGCTTGGTTGGCGCACTGGACAAGCCCGTGGTGGAGCGCTGGAGGCACGACCTGCCGCCTCCATCTTTTGGAGACGGGATCCGGTAGCTCAGACGTCAGATTTGTCTCCTGACACCCTCATCTACTACATTGGTGCAGATCTGCAGTGTTGCTGCTAGCAACCGCAACAGGTTGTGCCTGTGCTGGTCAGAGCTGCTCGGTCCTGGCGTAATGGGCGTGTTGGACACTTCATTCGAGGTCAAGGGAAGCAGTCATGCAAGCAATGTGGCCATGGTGATCGTGCCAGTGCTCCTCTCTCTTTGATTGTTGGGTGGAGCACAGTTTTGACCGGTCTATAAGAGGGAGAGCTCCGGCCATGTAATAGACAGACTCTCTCAACCCTAGAAACACAACAACACCATTGTAACTTTTCATGCTCAATACACACTAGACAAGCAGGATGTAGGGTATTACGCGATGGCCCGGACTCAGGTAAATCGCGTGTCGCCGTCCGATTCTTTTGGGGATTTTCTTCCTTGATCCATAGCTCCCGATCCTCTCACAAAGGACGGTCCGATCGACCCCCATTTGTTGGTTCTCTTACACCGACATTTGGCACGCCGGATAGGGGAGTTTTCGTAGATCTTGGTTTGTCTTTTTCGCTTTCCTTCCCGACCATCATCGAGAGATGTCACGCCGGAGTGCCGGCGCCTCCTCACCTCGACGTGATGAGCCCTCGAGCCCCGCTTCCTACTCGGAACCGGTGGACGAGGAGATCATGGCGGATCCTCCTCCTCCTCCGTCGCGCGTCGCAAGAGACGCAAACCGCTCCCGGTCCAACCTCGTGGGGCGGGCCGGGGGAAAACCTTGCCCCGGCGTAAGCACTGCGAGGGGCCCATCGGCAAGAGGTGGCTCTGTCTCCAACCAGCATGGTCGCGAGCATGACCACCGCCCGTGTCACCGAGCCACCGGCCGCCTCTTCCATGATGCTCGTCGGAGAACCCCATGACCACCGTCAAGGGGATGCTCCAAAACCCGCTGCTCCGCCTCGGAGCGTGGAACGCGGCTGAAGAATGGCTGGCGAATGTGGAGCAATTAGTGGACACCGCACACCGTGATGCAGCGGTGAAGTCCCATAGGTCCTGGTCCAACACGACGGCGCCATCTTCGGGATGGAACAGGGATGGGGAGCGGGACGATCGCCCACGCCGGACGCGCACCCACACCGAGCCGGATGATGTCTCCCACTCGGTAGCCATGCTGCGCAGCCGGAGCCGCGAACGAGACGTGCACTCGCATCCGCACACCAAGCGGTGGAGCCGTGAAGACGCGCGCGTCAACATCGAGCGTTCTCATGAACACTACCGGGAGAGGGAACATTCTCGCGGCCACAATATTCTTGGACATGGGGAGCCTTCCGAGTCCTCCCACTCCTCAGCATCCTAGAGCGCCCGCCACATAGGCAGCACCCCGGGTCGATCCCTCCAACTACACCGGGGCTGCTCGGCTTGTCCACCCACCAGCGGGCGGTGAAGTGGCCAAACAAGTGCTACCCCAACCTCCCGGAGAGGTACGACGGCATCGAGCCACCGGGAGAATTCCTCTAGAAATATTGCACCATCGTTCTAGCCACCGGTGTTGATGAAGATGTCATGGCCAACTACTTCCAATCGCCCTTAAGGGCTCGGCACGTTCGTAGTTCCTCAACCTCACACCAAAATCCATCCGCTCCTAGAAAGGGACTGCGTCGAGAGTCCCTCATCAACTTCCGGGGCACCGCTACCCGCCACGACACCCAAGTCGACCTCGACCGAGTCGTTCAACAGGAAGGTGAGACGCTACGCCAGTTCATGCAGCGTTTCAGCCAGGTCTGCAACACCGTGCCACGCACCGAGCCGACGCGAGTCATCTCCGCGTTCTACCACGGGCGGCTGGCTCGCCTCATTCGCGGTTGGGTCCGGGTACTTGAATAACTATGATTTGAGTTGCTTATATAGAAATCGAGACTTGGGAGGATAAAAAGAATTATTTAATACGACAATGAAACACTAATTTTTTTACAATAATCATCCCGACAATTACGAACCATTTAATTACACACTATACCAAATTATGCATGCGTGTGTGCTTTGGCTGGCCTGCTGGTTCATGGAAATAAGCTTATGTGAGGTTCCACTCGGACCTGCCAAGGTATTGTATAGGGGGTTTATATATATAGGAAGCCTTTTTTCTACTCCGAGGTGTAATTACTCCTATGTCATTATCTCATAAATTAGATACTTAGGGTCTCTAAAAAAAAGTATGTACACATACTTTATTTTTAAAAGTGGTATGTTGACATATTCATGTTTTTATAGGAGGATACATCAAGTATATGGACATACTCTTTTCTCTATATAGGAAAGACGATATATCATAAGGTGCAAAAATATGAGTTCCACTCAAAACTTTTTATGGTTATCACTTTAAAAATTCTTGTTTTAGGTATGTGTACATACTCAAAATGATAAATGGGTATGTACACATACCCAAGATGATTTTTCGAACGTGGGAGTAACTACACTCGGCCCGGGAGTAGAACATATACTTGATTTAACCTCTAATAAAAAAGAATTATGTATATATATTAATTTTAAAATTCAAGTATGTGTACATACTTTATTTATAAATCACAAGTATGAAAAGATACCCTCTAATTTGTGAGATACACACATAGGAGTAATTACACCGGGAGTAGAAAAACGCTTCCCGAGTTGTAGAATAAGTTATACGGCAGAACTATTCTACGGCAGAACTATTCTACACCCGGATGTAGAATAAGTTATTCTACACCCGAGCCACTTCTGTCCGAGCCCGCGCCACTTCCGACCGAGCGAGCAAACGACCGCGCGCCATCCCACGGCTTCCGTAACGGGTGCAAACTCTTCGCCCACCCGGACCCGATTTCTATGTCCCGATGCCGCACGTACCTCCCCCGGCGGCCCCTGCCGCGCCTCCCCGAGTAGCGGCGCTCCCCGAGATCCGCCGCCGCCGCCGCATCGGGAGCCGGCTACCGCGTTTTCTCGCTCCTTGCCTCTCCCGCGGCGAGCTCGTCCGAAATCTCCACCGCGCTTCCTCACCGC
The DNA here is from genome assembly GCA_031894775.1 of Chloris gayana. Classification (NCBI taxonomy): domain Eukaryota; kingdom Viridiplantae; phylum Streptophyta; class Magnoliopsida; order Poales; family Poaceae; genus Chloris; species Chloris gayana. Next base: position 80,180 of record JAUNZO010004695.1, on the reverse strand, counting down.
CACGGTAGAGGCGAGCCCAACCCTTGAGGCGCCGTCACGTGTCTCCCGGCGCTTCATCCTCCTCCCCGCAGGAGCGGCGAGTTCAGCACCCGCACTTCGTCCTCCTCGCACGGAGCGGCGAGCCGCATCGACTTCAGCTCCCGTAATTCGTCACAATCTGCTGTGGGTGCGAGATCCAATTGGCGAGATTCAGTCCAGCAACGCAGGCCTGCAGCTCCCGCTCGTCTGCGCAACCTCATCCACTGGTCGGATTTGATCTTGCTTGTGAAATTTTTGTTCTGTTTGTTTCTAGAATTACTGAACATAGATTGAGAAAATTACTGACAATATACTTGATGAATGTTTATGTGAGAAAATTAGTGGATGTAGATGGTTGTGAGAAAATTACTAATAAAGGTTGCTGGCTTAATGTAATTGTATGTATGAAATTACTGAAAAATGATTGCAGTTAGCTCTCGATAAATTACTGAATTTGTTTATTTGGATACGTTTATTGCAGAAACATGGGTATTTTTAGGTTGCCTTCTACTTAATGTCTGAATTTGTTGATTAGGATTTGTATTTTTTTTGTATTCTGTTGAATTTGTTATTGTGAATTTGAAAATATATAGGGTTATGTGCCTTTGAAGAAGATGATATTAAAAAAATATTTTGTGTTGTATTACCTATGGATAAATTATGTCATGTCTGTATGTAGATGGTGACTATCTGTAAATTGTTGTATATTGTATAGCTATAGGAAAAATGTTGTTAGTCCTATCCTTTATTGAATTGTACTTGTGTTTTTGTAAATCTGTAGGGTTATGTGCCTCTAAAGAAGATTGCAGTTAGCTCTCCGAGTAAATTACTGAATGTGCTTATTTGGATATGTTTATTGCAGAAACATGGATGTTGAATCTACTACATCTGCGGTCACACAAGTACAGAATGGTGGCGATAACATTGATTCCCCTATTTCTATTGACCTTTCAATTGAGGCTCCACAGCCAACACCAGCTACTGCTCCACCACTTGTAATTTCATCAACACCTGATGCTCCCATACCAGCAGTACCGGTATCATTCAGCCCAGCGTGGCTTGATGATTCAATGAGGTACCAGGTGATGATTACGCCTCCAGCTCCTATCTCCCCCGAGCAGCTAATCACACCGAGATGTTGTCCCCACATATTCTCATGTAAGTAATGTGAAATTTGGTTGTTTGTGTATAAATTTTGTTGCAATGTTTTTATATGTGAAATATGTTTATTTGTGTATAACGCTTCTGAAAGTTACTGGGAGTAGGTAGAAAATATTACTCATTGTTTATAATCTGCAGGACCCGAGGATTGCTGAGAGGTATGTCCCGCATGGTGACATGACATTTGAGAGCCTGACTCATGCGTATGATTTCTATGTGACCTATGCAATGCTTGCTGGTTTCCCGGTTCGAAAGGGCAACATGAGGAACGACAATCGTGGGCAAGAATATCATTGTTCATTTCAAGGGAAGCATAGGGAAGCCCGAGGTTAATCAGAAAAAGGGACAAAACAACAATGCGCAAAGGTTGCAAAGCTATGGTGTGCGCAGTGGGGTCAAAGGATGGTGGGGTTGTGCGTTTCAAGAGAATTATGCTTGAGCACAACCATATCCTTACCTGGTCACCAAATATGGTGAAGCGCATGAGGGCCCACAAGAACAAGAATCCTGCGCTTCAGAAGATGATTGATTTATTGCTCAACAACAAAGTCAAGCATGTGCAAGTTATGAGCATACTGAGGAACACTGTTGGAGGTTGCGAGAGCCTTAATGTAACTGAAAAGGATGTCCAAAACAAGTATTATTTTGTTGAAATTTACTGAATGTCCTGGATGCAAAAAAATTACTGAGGCATATATGGAGAATATTCTGTTGATTTACTTGTGTGTTGCAAGTTGCTGATTTATAAAATTACTGAATGTGTTGAAAATTACTGTCCATAGTTACTGATTCAGGACTGGCTGCTATGCATGCGGGAGGGCTACCATTGTGCATGCTGATGTAAACAATGACATACCTAAGCTGGTTGAATATTTTGAGGAGTGCAAGAGGAACAACCCTCAATTCTTTTACAAGCTTCATTTGGATGAAAATAATGTGGTCCGTAATATATTCTGGAGTTATGCTAGCCAGCAAGGTGATTTCAAAGGTAGTTCATAATACTGAATGTTGTTGAAATACTGAATGGTGTAGAATAATTGAATGTTCTATAATTGCAAAGAATAACAATTTACTGGATTAAAAATTTACTGTAAAAAAATTATTGAATGAAAAATTTTCCACTGCAGACTTTGGAGATGTTGTTACATTTGATACGACATACAGAACCAGTAGATACAGACATGCCTCTTGCCATGTTCGTGGGTTTCAATAACCAACTACAGAATGTTGTGTTTGCGCAAGCGCTGATAAGAGATGAGCGCGAAGGAACATTCAGATGGGTCTTTGAGCAGTTTAGGGAATGCATGGGTGATAAAGATCCGATAACAATATTCACAGGTATTTTTGCGCTGCAGAATATCACATTTCGTCTTTGATGCAACATGAACATGATTTTGCATATCTTAAGTCTCTTTCCCTTTTTCCTTCAGACCAAGATAATGCCATGGAGATTGCGATACCAATCATATTCCCCCGGACCTACCACAGATTCTGCAGGTGGCATATGGTGAGGAAATACAAGGACCCGTTGAACCAGCTGTACAATGAACATCCAACTTTGTGTGATAGGCTAATTTCAGTGATAAACCATCCTCTGAATCCAGCTGAATTCGAGAGGGCCTGGGCAGATATGATAAATGAATTCAATATTCATGATAGTGCAGTAATGGGGAGCTTGTTTCATGCAAGGAAAATGTGGATAGCTGCGTTCTACAAAAATATTTTCTGTGGAACCGTATCTTCAACGCAGAGAAGTGAGAGCGTCAATTCTTTGATTAAAGGAGGGTATGTCGATAACTCGACACCTATACATGGATTCGTAAAGCAATTCCTTGAGATGCTGCAGCACATGTATGAGAATCAGGCACGAGAAAAGTACAATTCTCAGGTAACCATCTATAACAATTTGCCCCTGCTATGTGTATTTATGTGATGTAAAAGATTACTGAATGTTTCAGCTCTGGAGAAATTACAGACAGCACTCACATCAATACATGTTATGTGGGTAGTTACTGAATGTACTTGATTTTTTCCCCCTGCAGTCCGAGCCTGTTACAGTCACATACCATCCATTTGAACAGCAATTGTCCAAGATCTATTCAAGAAATGTGTTCAAAGAGTTCAAAGATACTCAAAAAGCAAGCACCAAATTTACAATACAACCTGATCCGGATAAGACTGGGTACTACTTTGTCAAGCACCGGCTCTGTGGATACTACTTTCCCATGGATACAACATAAGTTCCATGTGAAAGCAGTAGTGGATGTTGAAGAACCAAAGAACTCGGTGTTCAGCTGTGAGTGCATGACTTGGGAGCACAAAGGTATGTTTTCCATGTTATACTTAATGCAGTGACTCAAAAAGATTATTTCTTTTGTAACATAAAATAAATACAGGTTTATTTTGCTGCCACCTGGTGTTGGCATTCACACACCTTTTTGTGGATCACATACCGTCAAGGTACATTCTCAAGCGCTACACCAGGACCCCATCGGTGGAGACAAACTTTGACAGGCACGACAACATGTTTCTTGGGCCTCGATGGAGACACTAAGGCTCACCGGACAGCAAGTATAATGCCAAGCCTATTCAGGCTACAAAGGTCTGCAGTGATGTCAGCTCGGGTAGGTCAATTGAAAAATAAATAATCCAAGTTACTGGAACTCAAGAGATTACTTTAACAAAATTACTAATCACATAGTTTTGAGAAAATACTGATGATGTCTTGTTAGATTACTGATAACCTGTTCCTGGTTGCTAAAACAATGATGGCACAGAATTACTGGCAATTATTTATGAGAATGACAGATTATCTGCTGTGAAATTAGTGATGATGGATGTTATTGGATTCATTCTGCTGCTGCTCACCTCGGGCAATGGAGACGGCGAATCGGTTGATCACGGAAGCTATTACGGTGCTAGATGCAATACCCTCGGATCTGGTTGTACCACCAGCATCGGAAAACCTTGGAACACCGGAACCTGTTGGTAATGCAACAAGTATAAGGACAGAGCAAGGGAGCGGTAACATCTCGGCTGCTGCACCACCAGTGTCAACAACCAAAGGAAGCCGCAAGAAGAACACAGGGGGTGAAGAGGCACCTCAACCGCACTTTCGGAGACCCAAGGAAAAGAAGAAAAGGAGATGCTCCTACATCGAAACACGACAAATTGTTTCTATAGGTAATACAACACAGAAATAATTTTAATGCCATCTTCTTCAAAGGCACATAACCCTACAGATTTTCAAATTCACAATACCAAATGCTCACAAGTACAAAATGCAGAGCGATGCATCGAATACAGAAACAATTAATGGTAGTCATCTCCAACATCAACACACGACAAAATTTTTCTATAGGTAATACAACACAGAATTAATTTTAATGCCATCTTCTTCAAAAGGCACATAACCCTAGAGATTTTCAAATTCACAATACCAAATGCTCACAAGTACAAAATACGAGAGCGATGCATCGAATACAGAAACAATTAATGGTAGACACCTCCTACATCAAAACACGACAAAATTTTTCTATAGGTAATACAACACATAATTAATTTTAATGCCATCGTCTTCAAAGGCACATAACCCTACAGATTTTCAAATTCACAATAACAAAATCAACAGAATCGATGAACATTGAAAGATAAAATTACTGAAAACTTCACTTATCGAAGATTTCGAGAACAATCACTCGAATCAAGTTAATTAATGAATACAGTTTAAGTAACCGAGCTAATCGGTAAATCCAAAGTAAACACATGACTGAACAATTAATGGTAGTCACCTCCTACATCGAAAGACGACAAATTTTTTCTATAGGTAATACAACACAGAAATAATTTTAATGCCATCTTCTTCAAAGGCACATAACCCTACAGATTTTCAAATTCACAATACCAAATGCTCACGAGTACAAAATGCAGAGCGATGCATCGAATACAGAAACAATTAATGGTAATCATCTCCAACATCAACACACGACAAAATTTTTCTATAGGTAATACAACACAGAATTAATTTTAATGCCATCTTCTTCAAAGGCACATAACCCTACAGATTTTCAAATTCACAATAACAAAATCAACAGAATCGTTGAACATTGAAAGATAAAATTACTGAAAACTTCACTTATCGAAGATTTCAGAGAACAATCACTGAATCAAGTTAATTAATGAATAAAGTTTAAGTAACCGAGCTAATCGGTAAATCCAAAGTAAACACATGACTCGAACAATTAATGGTAGTCACCTCCTACATCGAAACACGACAAATTTTTTCTATAGGTAATACAAAACAGAATTAATTTTAATGCCATCTTCTTCAAAGGCACATAACCCTACAGATTTTCAAATTCACAATACCAAATGCTCACAAGTACAAAATGCAGAGCGATGCATCGAATACGAAACAATTAATGGTAGTCACCTCCTACATCAACACACGACAAAATTTTTCTATAGGTAATACAACACATAATTAATTTTAATGCCATCTTCTTCAAAGGCACATAACCTACAGATTTTCAAATTCAGAAGTACATTCAAACACAACAAAACTAAATTACTGAACACTACAATATAATAATTACTGAATTCATAAGTTCAGTTACTACAAAGAGGAAAAGTAAATTACTGAATCATAAAATTACTGAATCATAAAATTATTGAATCATCAAAAATCACATGATTCTACTCTATTCTTATTTGAAATTCACAGGATTCACAGGATGTTCACAGAGCCACCGGACTAAATTTACTTGGAGCACTCAATTAACCAAAAATTACTGGAAAAACCAGAAGCAATCCGGACAGAAAATGAACCAAACCAAATGCAGATCTATAGCAAACACATACCGGAAAGGTCGCAGCAGTTGGGGAAGAGACCGTGGAGATCGCGGGAGTTGGGGACGACGGCGTCGAGGTCGAGGTCGTGGAAGTTGCACGACTGCGTCGAGGTCGAGGTCGCGGGGGTTGCTTCCGACGAGATCGCCGCGGTTGCGGATGAAGGCGTGGAAGTCGCGGTGGTTGGAGAAGACGACGCCGACGAGGTCGCGACGGTTGGGGGTGAAGCCGACGAGGTCGAGGTCGCGCCGCTTCGAGGTGGACGACGGCTAGGGTTAGGGTCCTCGCGCCACCTCGCCGCCCCCGCACGGAACCTCCGCCGCCGCCGCTGCCAGCCGCACTGAATCGCGGCGGTTCTCGCGCCGCCTCGACGGAACCGCCTCCGCTCGTCTCCGCTCTCGCAAGCGCGCGTTGCGTGGAAAGTGGAGCAAATGATTGTGATGGGTGGGCCGGGTGTGGGTTTGGAGATATTTATATCCGGGTGCGCGAGTTGCGGGTGGGTTGCGGGTCGCACCCGAATGGGGCTGCAGGCCCGGTAACGCGGGGGTTAAGTCGGTGGCGAGTCTGGTTGGTTGGGCCGCACCACTTTGGGCTGGTTTGCCTGGTTGGTTGGCTAGGTTGGGTCCAGGGTGTAGAATAAGTTATTCTACACCCGGGTGTAATATAGTATATATATATGTATATATATATATATATATGTATATATGTGTGTGTGTATGTGTGTGTGTGTGTGTGTGTGTGTGTGTGTGTGTGTGTGTGTGTGTTTTTGATACGGATTACTCCAGCTGCATTCCTGACGAAACGGAGGTCAGATCAGCATCTTGGGAGGGGTACTACCCTCCCTCGGACCTCTACACAACTACTAGGTCTATAAAATAGCTATGCTCAAAACTTTGAGTTTCGGCACACAGGCCTTTGCAAATTGGGTAGCCAAAATTATCACATTGTGTTTCAGTTGCTTGCACCATCCGCTTCCTGGCTTTCTTCTTCTTCGCCGGTGGACTGATTCTCTGGGAGTGGAAGCAGGATACATCTTCCTTGTCGCCCCATCACTTTCAACGCCGCCTTCAGCATAGACTAGGCTCCAGCCTTGATCACCTGCTGCATATCTTCATTGTATAGACCTGCCCAGTAAGACATGTAAGCACATGCATGGATAATAATTTTGCATGGATGATTAATCAGCTTTTTATCAAAGCATGCTCCGTTTCTTGCTTTCCATGCCGCTCAGCACACTGCTGCCAAACTCAGCATGAAGACCCCTTCTCCACCTGGTAGGGCGTCTTTAATCCAAAACCATAACTGCTGAATACTAGAAGGGCGTCTATCATTATCAAAGCACCTGGCAATAATGCCCCAAACCAGCTTCATTACTTTGCAGCTAAACCACTTCTCTCTCAAATCCAAAGTCATACAGGTATGGGATGATAGCACCTTTTGCTGTGGGAGGGACCTTTGAAACATCTCTACATGCAATTTTCACTCTGACATAGTTAGTTCTGGCCAAAGACTTTTTCATCCACCTCTACTGTTGCACCTACCAAGGAACCAACATGAGCTAGGGTCTTGAAGCTTCTCTTGTCATTTGGAATCCCTGTAACTCTAAACCAGGCAGTTTGTAATTCTCCTTTCGCACCAATGGCTCGAGACCAAGGTTTGATTGATATCTGAGGAGGAGTTGTTTGCATAATTAGATCAAAATGCCCCCAACTTTTGATTAATTGGGCATTGGGAAACCTCATTGAGTAGCTTGAGTCATCTATCTTCCTGGCTGTCCACCTCCATACATTTTCCCCTGGAATGTTGGTAAACTCTTATTCCAACTATCTGGCTGTAACTGACCTGGAGATTACCTTGATTATTGTAGTGTTGGACCTCTCTTTCAGGTTAATATCTGATGGACAATTAGGAATACAGAAAAAACTCTGCCCTTCTACTTGTGCTGCACATAGGGGAGCCACATATTCACTGAGTAACTTGGTATAGCATTGACTGGTTTCATGGCCAAATTTCCCACACCTATCACATTGTTGCTTAACCAGAGGTTACTCATGCACTCTATGCTCAAAGCTACCACACTTATAGCATTCCAACTTATCAGAAGGTTCAGTGTTGGGGATCTCACCTTTCTCGCTTGTTCCACTTTCCTCCTTGGATTTTCCTTTGGGATCGCTCTTGGGATTCTGTTGATTCTGCTCCTCCATCTCAGGCCTATGGTCCCATTTGGACTTATCACAACTCTGATTTGAGATTTCCTCTCACCCAGGATTCGACTGATGTGAGGGATCTGGATGATCTCGTCCGATACCTCCCCATCCCCTTCCCGACGGCCTCTAGTCCAAGCCTCGATGCCATGACATCCAGCGTCCTTTTCCGGCTCCTCTTCCTGCTCTCCCAGCTCCAAATCCCTCTCTTCCCCATCCTCTCCCTCCTCTTCCTTGTACTATCACGACCGGCGCGCTTCTGGATTTGAGTGCTTCAGCGAACGATCTCGTTCCCTCACCACTTCCTCCTCATTGACAGAAGTGGCCAAAGTATTTTCTCTGTGTGGAGTTTGTTGGGGGGGGGGGGGTGGGGGGTGGGGGGGCTGGAACTGGGGTTGGATTTTGGAACCCTAACCCTAGGTCTTCACCATGTCTCGGCTTCTCTCCGCACACACCTGGTGAGTTAGTGAGGATGCGGATCGAGTGCTTGACTGGCTCCATCTTCTCTCTCTCTTGATTCGGACCCGATCTCCGATCCTCCCCTCATGCTGGTTCGAAACTCCAGCCTCTGGTGGGGCTGTCTTGGTTAGGCGTGGCCACCCACCCTCCGTTAGATCGAAGGCTCCACTCCTCTCGCGTGGATCCATGGCCACGTGGTGCCGCTCTCCACCATCGATCGAGCTCGGTACGAACGGGATAGCTTGTGGCGAGAGCGACGGGTGAGGAGCGAACGTCACCATCTCCTCCTTCTTTAAGCCCTCCTTCACCTTAAAAATCATATCAAGAGTAATTTAGCATTTTTGTAAAAATAAAATAACTGACAAGTGAAATGGAGCCCGTAATGATAAACAATTAGGGATAATATTAAAATTATAGAAATGCCGATGAGTCCCTTTATTTTAAATTAGAATTCAAATAGGGATTGTCTCCTTAATTAGAAGGTGACATAGATTCAAATACCAGTTTCTTAAAACAGGAGAGCCCACGAGTTTTTAAGTAATCCATAATCTGATCTAACACAGCTAATGTCAGTTTTATCTCAAAAGAAGTCATTAACATTGGTTTCTAATTTCTAAACACTAGGGTACAAAACGGACCACCCACATTTATACCAATTAATTTCTAGAGACAAGTTCTACAAACTAATTTCTCAAACACTGGTGGGGATCCAAAAAATGACCTAGGTCACCTTTTTCAGCCACTAAATCTTGATCCAACCATCAAATCTTCTATACATTCAAAATAAAATGTTCCCTGAGAAAATCGAAAATGTAGGCTTTAGAAATAATTTTTCCAGCAATACATTTTCATTGTTTAAGCAATATATTGTTATTGTTTAAGTAGTACATTTTCATTATTCAAAAATGTCAAAACAAAAAATCAGTTAACTGAGAACTAGGAAATCTCGTTGAATATTGCTTAGAAATTTTCCTTAACATAAATCATACTGTACAAGCTGGATTTGTTGAATTTATGCTGTTTACATCCATGTCACTGCCATGTTTAAAGGATGGATTAATGAGTTTTCCTTGTTACTGCTTCGGGACGAATTTGGTACTTCCCTTCTCTGATATGATATATCTATACCATGATGCTAGGCGTTATAATTACCAAAGGGAAATATCATGTAATTTATAGCAAGGATCATGCATGTTATACGAGAAATAAAAATGCAAGGATTTTAACGTGTTTTTAGTGTTACAAAGAAACGCTGCCAAATAACAGCTGGCAGCAATATTTCCTTGCGTATTGATATGCCCATCTATATATATAGTTCTATTGGCTCACAATACATATACATGATGGCGATGGCGATGGCGATGGAGATCTCTTGTTTCCTCCTAATCATCCTACGCACAGCTACTTCTGCCGTCGTTGCTATGGCTCCCGCGTCAGGTCCATCATCTTCTCCGGCGGCCAGTTTCCTTCGCGCGTCCTGTGCATCCGTACAGGGCTACGCGGATGAGTGCTACAATCTCCTTCTCCCATACGCGGACTCCTTCCACGGCAGCGTCGCTAGGGTCGCTCGCACCAGCGCCACCATCGCGGCTGCGCGTCAGCGCAACTTAACTGAGGAACTCGCACGCCTGAAGCTCCGTGGCACAGGTGCCGGACGCATAGCGGACATGACGCTTGCCAGCTGCTCTGACCAGATATCTGGAAACGACTCTGATGCCAATATGACGTTGACCCGCCTGGATGACCTTGTTGGTGGCGTGAAAGGCAAGAAAGAGCTCGAATGGCAGAGGTTTTTGGCCCAGACTTCACTTTTCTCCTACGCGTCGGACATGAGCCAGTGCGTAGATTGGATTCAGGAAGCTGGTAAAGCTGCAATGTCGTCTCCAGTGTTCAAGGAGGTGATCGCGGGGTGCACCACCGTGGCACCGTATATGGACATTGCCGGGACTTTAACGTTAGCTATAAAGATTTAGTCTTTATGATGTTGATGATTGATACAGTACATTATAGCAAAATTAATAAAGTGATTCAAACATATTTGAAATGTTACCGTGATATATGTATCTTTCTTGTTGCCCCTATCTCTGTTCTCTTAGATGAAAATTCACATTCACGCATAGCAGTAATGATTATTCTTTTCCTACCCGCCGACAACTCTCGTGGTTCCCTTGATTTCTATTCTTCGTCCAAATCCTTCTTGACAACTATTGTGGTTCTCTCCTACAGTAATCAACCTACGTCCTGTGTTCTGCAACTTTACGCTTAACAATTGTAAGGATGTAATTCCACGTTCAAATTTGAATTTGACGGCAAAGGTTAAATGAGTTGTCATCATTTTATGTGAGGAATGATTTATATTATCCCTCATAAAGAGGCTGCAGCACCACCCATGTGTTCACTATGGGAAAATGGGTCGTTGCCGAATGATTGGCCCTTTGTCGAGTGCATTCTATCAAGCATTTTACAAAAACATTGTTTGCCGAGTGTCCAAGGGAAAACACTCGTTGCAATAGAGACACTCGGCAACCTCAGCATTTTACCGAGTCTCAGACCAATACATTCGGCAAATGTAAGGACAGCACTCGGCAAAAATGGAACAATCAGCAAAGCGGATCACGTGACCCACTTTGCTGAAAAGAGTGTTTGCCCAGTGTTTTTAAAGGAAACTCGGCAAAAACAATTCCTCTCCTAGCCTTCAAATTTTTTCCCTCTACTGTTACATTATGTTGTACTTAATGTAATCGGCCTTTTTTTGGTTGTCTTGGTCTGCTGCCTCCGTGTTGTACTCCAACTTTTTGTTCTTCTATCAATCAATGATGCACAGCTCTCCTGTGTAATCGGAAAAAAGCTACTGAAGCTGCTGTGCTTGGCAGGGAGAAGAGAAGGAGCAGACAAAAGGATGGGAGAGGATTATAGACTAACTTGAAAATGGTCTAGGTAGTAAAAAGGATCGTCCCCTGTGTCTTTCTCCATAATTGCCTTTGTTTGTACCACTGGCACAGTGATATAGCTAGCATGCACATACACTCAAAGCACACAATACATGTCATCGATCGCATAGATTGGGAGTCATACATAATTAGTTTTGGTCAATGTAGTCATTAGATCATTGATGATCTCCATTGCTTTGATAGATCATTAGTTTTGCATTGATTTTGATTTTTTTGTAAATTATTGCAATCCTTTTAGCTCCTATTGATTTTAATAAAACCCGTAGCATCGCACCGGCACTTCGCTAGTTCTTATATATGTTTCAACCAAATTTGGACTTTTCGTTATGTAAAAAGTTCTTCTTCTTGCTCTTGATTTCTTAATACTCCTTTTTCCTCGATCCCAACTCTACGGTACCAACGTATGTGTGGGTTAAAGATATCAAACAACCGGTTCAGTGCTAATTCTTTTATCATTGAGAAAATTATAAAGTATAGAACATGTGCTGCAATTTACTTGGAATCCACATGTGGGCATCCATTTGGATGTTTAGTCATGAATATACATATACGACATCATCAAAGCATGTAGAGTTATGAAGATAATGATCGTATTTATGCATATAAACTCTTAGTCATCGTAATTTGTAATTTCATAAGTATAATGGCCAAATTGAAACTTCCATACAAGTACAATGACTATCCATGTATTTTTACTCAAAATTGAAAAATCTGTGTGTGTCGCATGTAGATCATACTAGTATTAAGGACGGAAGAGGAGCGAGAATTCCTAGCTATGGAACCCAAAATCATTAATCTATCAATTTTAATATTTAAAAGAGAAATGGTAGATTCCAGAATTTCACTCTTATTGCTACCCAAAGAAACCCTAGAGGCTCTAATTTGCTGATCCAGGCGTGGATGGGCATGGGCAGGTATCGCACGGGCCTAGCGCGGCGGCGGATCCGGCCGCTCTCCTCGCCAGGCGGCCGCGGCAGATTCGGTGGCCCTTGTTCGCTGCTATGGTGCACCATTCTAGTAGTGTAATTGGATACAAAGAACTGACAGCCACATGGGTTAGTCGTTAGTTGTATTCTCCTCTTAATGAAAGGGTGTGTCTAGTTTCCATCTAAATGGAAATTTGCATACCTTCCAGTCAGATTTTCCACCCTAATCTTAACCTAATCATTCACATTTTGCATTCACTCGTGGAAAAAAATGTTCTCTGAAAAAAAACCAAAATAACAAACTGTTCGGACAATATATGATTCCATTGTTCCAATAATGTACTTTCATTGTTTTATTGGTATATTTTCATTGTTCCAAAAATCTGAGTGGAGCAAATGTAAAATTCCACTGACTTGCCAAACTTAAAATTGCTCTAGGGGCCTTGAGTTTGTATTACATCCCTCTATATTGTTGTTTTTCTTGCAATCCAGATTATTATCTCTCTGGGCAATGGCAATGAGGACGTGCTGCTTCTTCCCACTCCTCCTTGTCCTAGCCATATCTACTGCAGTTGTTGCTGTGATAGAACCATCTTACGAAGAGGCGATTCGCCCACATGATCATCTTAGGTGACATCATGCGCTGCGATGCCCGGTAATTACAACATACAAACATAAGCATGATAGAATGGAGATAAAGATACAAGTCTTTTACATCCATCTTTATACAAATATTACATCAGTGTCAAATCAGCGCGGAAGAAAATAAGTTCCAAATTCAACTAATACGGTTGAAGCAAAAAGGTACAATTGCTCTTACGACGATAGACATCTTGCCATCCGACCGAGACAGGTGTTTTGCCCTAAACACCTTGTCGGCACAACAACTGTCTAGGACTCGAGACCACACTACTCCCAGGTGCAGTGTCCTCCATCGGTAGCCTGGTCCTGCTACTCCTCTTGTCCACCTACGACGCCCTGCTCAGCTAGGTTCTCTGAAAATCACATAGAGAAAAACCCCGAGCAACTAAAGCTCAGCAAGACCGACCCGTCAAAGTGGCCATCTACAGCCGACTCCTAGACATGCAAAGGCCAGGGGGTAGGATAATTAGGCACTAAGCCGGCCTATAAGTGAGTCCTTACTTTCATCTTTTAGCAATTCGTTAAGTTGTAGCAATGATTAAATTTAATTTGCACTAAGCTATATCATCACATGATTCCAAACAATGTAATAATCAATCAGCAAATTAATCTTCATAAACATCATGTTCCCCTTCTTACTACGTTCCGATGGACGAGATAAGTGGTACTCGTTACTGTGAGGAGCAGTGATTTGAATCAATTTACATCCTGCAGGAGAAACCTGTTTGCACGTCACATATGCGCTTCTCGAAGCCACATGAGACAACCTTTCGCTCGGGCACCATAAGGCCGTTCGGGTGGGGTACCGGCCCGGAGGCGCCGGCCACGCGGTGTCGGTGTACGTCATGGTTGGACGAGGGTGCGCTCGTGGAGCCGTTGGGCGGCTGCCAGGTGGGACCGCTAGGAATATTCCTCATCAAATATTCTTTTTCTCCAATTTTTAAACTGTTACTTTCTCCTCACTATAAAATGCTAGGAAAAATACTTACGAGGCTCCAAATTGAGATTCAAAAAATTCTATGGATAGAGCAGCTCAAAAAACTCATAGGAACACTGGTTTCACCTCCAAATCATTCACCAAATAATTTTGCAAAATGGCTAAAACCTGGTAAAAGTTAAGCTTTCTCCATTTAATTGGGGTATCAAATTCTCAGTGAAATCTAGTGCAACTTGGCCTAGATTTTTCTTTAGTCATGGCCTACAACATAAATTTTTGGGGGCCCAACTTATGTTGTGAAATTTTTAGTTGCAGTTCAAATGCAATTGAATTTGAATTAATGTGCAACCGAAATCAATTTCCATGTCAAAGATATTTCTCAAGGGTGTGCTACTAGACCAGAGGTACATTTTAAAAATGCTAACGTGCAAAAATCATGACACGGGATGTCACAGTCCTCCGCTCTTGAGGAAATCTCGCCCGGAGATTTAGAAAGTAGAGGAGTTAATTGCATACCTTTGGTTTCGAGTGGAAACTCCGGATAATGCGTGCGAAGAAATTCTTCAGATTCCCAAGTGGCTTCTCTTGCAGAGTGGTGACTCCACTGAATCTTGAAGAATTTTGGTGTGTCCTTTCGGGTATCCCGTTTCCTTATATCCACTATTCCGATCGGCTGTTCGGAATAAGTCAAATCGGGTTGCGGCTGCACCACATCATCCAACACTCGGTCCACGGGTGTTTTGAGACACTTCTTCAGCTGAGAGACATGAAATACATCGTGTACACCAGCAAGAGTGCCAGGTAAGTCAAGCTTGTAGGCAACAGGTCCACATCCGGCCACAATGGGGTACGGGCGTACGTAGCGATGTGAGAGCTTGCCTCTCACACCAATCCTTTGCACACCCTTGGTAGGCGAGACTCGAAGGTACATGAGGTCACGCACTTTAAACTCAAGTGGTCGGTGTCTCTTATCTGCATACCTCCTTTGCCTTGATTTTGCGACCTTTAGGTTTGCTTGAATTTCCAACACTCACTCTTCAGCTTGCTGCACAAGTTCTGGCCCAAAGATGGTTCTTTCTCCCGACTCGATCCAGCTGAGTGGAGTACGACATCGGTGACCATAGAGAGCCTCAAACGGTGCCATCTTAATGCTTTCCTGATAGCTGTTGTTGTAAGCAAATTCTCCTAACGGCAAACATTCATCCCATTTCTTGTCATGATCCAAAACATATGCTCTCAACATATCTTCCAACATTTGATCTACCCTTTCCGCCGGCCCGTCTGTCTCGTGGGTGATAAGCCGGGCTTCGAATTAATTTCTTTTCAAGTGAGGCATGACGTTGTTCCCCGAAATGATTGCCCTCGGCACACCATGCAAACACAAGATCCGCTCACTATATAGCTGTGCATACTTTGGCATTCGGTAGCGTGTGCTCACCAGTATAAAGTGTGCCACTTTAGTCAAGTGATCAATGATCACCCAAAAAGAGTCAAACTTCTGAATGGTGGTGGGTAAGCCAACAATGAAATCCATGCTGATATCATCCCATTTCTAAGATGGGACACCGAGTGACTCGCAATGGTCTTGTGGGTTCAAATGGTCGGCCTTGACCCGACGGTAAGTATCACACTCAGCGACATAGCAAGCAATCTCCCTTTTCATCATTTTCCACCAATACCTAGACCTGAGATCATGGTACATCTTATTGCTGCTCGGATGCGTGGAATACTTGGCTACATGAGCCTCATCAAGTATCTTTTTATGCAGCTCAGGAACTTTTAGTACCACAAGTTAGTTCTTAAATCAAAGAAATCCCTCATCATCCTCATGAAAGCACATCACTTTCTTGTCTTCCTCTTTTATCCATCTCTTGAGGTGAGCTATGCAAGCATCTGTCTTCTGCACTTATATCACTTCTTCTCTCAAGGTGAGTATCAATGCCATGTTGCATTGTGACCCGTGTGATACAACCTGAATATAATGTCCATCCTTGACTGCTCGAGTGGCCTGTAGGAAATTGCAATGAGCAGAATTCATGAGATATATAAAGTGTGCCGGTGCATTAATCAACCCAAAAGACATCACCAAGTACTCATACAGACCATAACATGTAGAGAAGGCAGTCTTAGGCACATCTTCAGCCCTGATCTTGATTTGGTGATAACCTGAGAGTAAATTAATTTTTGAGAATACCTTGGCACCCATCAGCTGATCAAACAAGATATCAATGTGAGACAGTGGATACTCATTCTTGATAGTCACTGCATTGAGAGGCCGGCAATCCACACATAAGCGCAATGATTCATCCTTCTTCTTGACAAAGAGAGATGGGCAGCCCAAGGTGAGGAACTTGGTCTAATATAACCCTTATCCAACAATTCTTTCAATTGTTCCTTCAACTCAGCCAATTCCTTGGGTGCCATCTTATATGATCTTTTGAAATAGGAGTTGTGTCGGGCTGCAGCTCAATCTTGAACTCAATGTCCCCTGTCCGGAGGCATACCAGGATGATCCTCAAGAAACACATCAGGGAACTCCTGGACAACTGGAATATCACTTAAACCTTCAATAATAGCTTGATGTAATGCGGGAGTACAGTTCTTAGGGTAGGAAAGCTTTAAGATATCTGGACCGTGCAGAGGAGAATTCAGATTCATAGTGAAAGCATCTATGTCTAGGACGGCTTTGTAACTCTTCATCCAAAACATTCCCAAGATTATATTAGCGTTGCTTCCCTCAAGAATCATACAATCCGTGGGATATACCTTGGCCTTTAACACGACAAGAACCTTTTTAACCTCATAAGTGACGGATGTTTGTCCTCCCATAGAAGTAATCAAGTACCGAGATCTCATAAGACTATGAGGTAATTTCCACTTCTCAACATTCGAGTTACTAATGAAGTTCTGCGTTGTCCTAGAATCAAACAATACAAGTGCAGGGTGATCTTGAATAGAAAACATACCAGCCATGACAAGTGCGACCTCGAGGATCTCCTCAGTAGACGTTTAGTTCATACGTCCAATCCTAATTGCGGCCCTATTGTTGTTATTGTCGCGCTAGTGGTTAGGAGCATTGCCTCTCTCGCTAATAGGGATAGTCCCTAGCAAAGTGCCCTGCACGGCCACAAGCGTAGCAAGGGGCCCCAAGTGGTGGTGCTGGACGGTTCTAGAAGCATTCGGGCAAGACGGGGAGCTGGAGTACGCTGCCCCGTCTACTGCTGTGGGGGGCTCTACTATGGGGCCTACTAACGTGGCGCCACAATAAGCTGTGAGTGGTAGCGCTATCCTTAGGGGTCGGTGTAGATCATACAGTACTTGGCTCGGGGCGAGTTGGATGGCCCCATAGAACTCGTTTATCTCTTCTTCTCAACATGAACCCTATGGTAGCCCTCCTCAGCGAGGATGGCTCTGTTCACAAACTTCTAGAACGTGCCACCCATGTTAACGGTGAGGCGGTCCTGCAACTCAGCATAGAGTCCCTCATGAAGCGATCCTTCTGCTTCGTGTACGTGTCAACCAGCTCGGGTGCGTACATTGCGAGCCGATTGAACTGTTGGGTGTACTCCTATACACTGCGGTTCCCCCGGGTGAGAGCCATAAACTCCCTAGCCTTCATGCACGTCACCCCTACAGGAATGAAGTGAGCACGAAGAACCTCTTGAAGTCCTCCCAAGTCACCCGAGTGCCAGCGGGCAAGGTGGCCAGGTGCGTAGCCCACCAAGCACCGGCATCGCCCTCCAGCTGCTACGCAACGAAGAACGTCTTCTGTACATCATTGCAATGAATTAGTCCAAACTTGGACTCAACAAGACGGATGAAGTCCTCCGCCCTCATCGGCTTTCCTGAGCCATCGTACCTCGGTAGCTGGGTGCCTAGGAATCTTGGTATGAGCTCTCTTGAGGTAGAGCGTCACGATGCTGGCGGCCACGGTTGCCATCACCACCCGCGTGGTGGTGCGTGACCTCTCTTAGGAACTCGTTCTGCTGTTGATGGTTGTCTCGCATCGCCGCAGAGAACTGCGCCATCATGTCCATCGGGTTGGGGATAGGTGGCGGTGGCACGCTGTTCCTAGCGTCTTGGGCCGAATTCTCAGGCCCATCACCATGAAGGTCATTGGTGTTGCGGGTCCTTACCATTCTGTTTTTAATGAAAAAATTTGTGAAACCCGTTAGTCAATTGATCATAGAAGAAAAATCGACTGGGAAAAAATAATTGAGCATAAGCAGAAATGATTTCATGATAGTGTAAGCTTATAATGATCATTAACATCCTAAACATAACACACTGCATTAAAAGAGTTCATAAACACACTTATCCAATCCTATTTTAAAATCTGCACTGGTTGTCTTTCCGGTACAGTCAACAAAACTAAAGATGTCGACCTAGAAATACACAGAATTGGATCTGCCAAATCAAACCAAAGTTTTAGTTTATAGTCTAAGCTTTGTAACAAGTTCTCATTCACTCCTATCTGATGAATGAGCTAAAAGTTATAAACAAAATTCAATAGACTGTCAACTCTGGAAACTGCAACCTAAGTCTTCCTATTCAGTTAGGAAAAACTGATATTTATACCCAAAAAACATCAGCATTACAACTCTAGAAGAATACCAAAGTTATAGCTCGTGTTCCAATATTTCCAACAAGTACTTATTCAGCCCATTCCGATGCACGAGCTGAAAGTTATGCTCAAAACTTGACAGAGTGCTAATTCTGAAAACAGAAACCTGTGCAGTGAAGCAAACTGAGATTTTGACTCAGATAACATCCAAATTGGTCCTCTAAAATAATACTAAGGTTATATCTCATGTTTCAACCTTTCCAACAAGTACTAGATCACTTTATCCGGCACACGAGCTAAAAGGTCTGACCAAAAAGGTGCAGACAGTTGTTTCTGAAAACAGTACAGGGGACCTTGCAGTTTCAGTTAGAGGAATCTGCAGTTTCGGCCCTCCAAAACTCATAACTAGTTCTTTCTCAGACTACAAAAGTTTAAGATCAGGATTCAAGATTTCCATAAAGTGCTCATCTGTCACAATCCGTCAATCGAGCTGAAAGTTATGGTGAAAACTAACCAGGCTGCTAGTTCTGAAAACAGTGACATCCCCCTTTAACAAAACAGAGCATAACTTTCTTGTTCTGGTTACAAATGCCTCAAACTCTTTTTGGCAACCTAGTTAACTTCCTCAGGTTTCCAGATTATGTATAAACACTCAAATCCAAGTTCTGAGCGAAGAGCTATGAATTTTTCTAAGGACTACAGCGCAACTGAAACTTTTCAGGTTTTCAAAAACAGATTTTTATAGTTGCAATTTTTATCATGTATGCAATTATTCCATCCTATTCGTCCTCACAAAATTAAAAGGATTAGTCACGAATAGGACCATTTGTATGCGATGGCGGCGTCACTCTCACTCAAGTCACATATTTCTACACATTCTAATGATAAACATGATTAAGATTCATCCATATCCACATATCGAAAAGTAAATACGACAGATAGATAGATAGATAGATATTTTGGAATATTTAACTACGCCCTGTATCATTTCATATGGGCCGCATCTCAGGTATGCCACTCCCCGAGACAAAGCGTCCAACTCCACTTCGCTGATGGGAATTCCACCGGACGTCGGTGGCAGACGACCCTCATGTGTTCCGAAGATCGAGGACACCCCATTCAGCCCACTTGGATTGGGGTCGTCGCATATCCGCTACCTGGAAAATTCAAGTGTTCACTTACCTTCTTACCTGGGCCTAGGTGCGTTGTTACAGAATCATAAGTTTTGCAGAAAAGTAAACTGTGCCTATGTTGCATTCATAAGTCAGTTTTGCTACCTTTACAACTAATATAGTACTTAGGGGCACGTCCTCACACGATAGCTTCCTAGTTTTCAAAAATAGGCTTCTTAAGACGTTGTGATATCCCCAAGACAGCTCCGATACCACGCTATGACGGATAGACCTCACGAAGAGGCAATTCGGTCACAAAGACCTAATAATTATAAAATACAAATATTAGCATGATACAATGGAGATAAAGATACAAGTCTTTTACATTCATCCCGATACCAATATTACATCGTAGTCTCAAGCAGCGCGAAGCAAATAAGTTCCAAATTCCATTAATACAGCGGAAGCAAAAGGTACAATCGCTCTCACGGCGATAGACATTGGGCCGACATAGATGGGTGTTTTGCCCTAAACACCTTGGCACAACAACGGTCTATTCCTCGGAACCACATCACTCCCGGATGTAGTGTCCTCCGTCAGCAACCTGGTCCTGCCGAGTCCTCCCGTCCACCTACGACGCCCTACTCGACTGGATCCTCTAAAAACCACATAGAGGAAAGCCCCGAGCAACTAAAGCTCTGCAAGATAGAACCGTTGAAGTGGCCATCTACAGCGGATTCCTAGACATGCAAAGGCCAGGGGGTAGAATAATTAGGCACTAAGCCAACCTATAAGTGAGTTTTTACTTTCATCTTTTAGTAGTTTGTTAAGTTGTAGCAATGATTAAATTTAATTTGCACTAAGCTATATCATTACATGATTCCAAACAATGTAATTATCAATCAGCAAATTAATTTTCATAAACATCATGTTCCTCTTCTTACTACGTTTTAGCGGACGAGATAAGTGATACTCGTTACTTTGAGGGGCAGCGATTCGAATCGATTTACATCCTGCAGCAGAAACCTGTTTGCATGTCACATACGAGCTTCCCGTAAGCCGCATGAGACAACCTTTCGCTCGGGCACCATAAGGCCATCCGGGTCCTACGCAATGTCTGTCTCGGATGTCATCCGTGGGTGGAGTGTTCCCTCCTCTCCTCCCAAAATCCACCGAGTAACCAAGGGGGTAGGGAAATCTTCCAACCTTACGAGTAATCCGTCTCTACGTCGGTTCATCGGGCCCATAAACTCCAGTATGCAAAATACTACGTTCAAAATTATCCACATGGGCCGGACACGACGCGGTCCTTGTGTGCACAGACGGGGCTACCACCTCGAAGACTCATACAGTCCTTCTCTTTCCACCTAAATTGTCCGTCCGGCCTCCAATTTCCATTGTCATACTCAAAACTTTGTATCGTGTCCAAAGATGATATTCATATACTATGAGTGGTCTCCGTACCACTCGACGGATCATCGCCCTAATTAAGCAAGCATCTAGCGTAGGGTTACCGAACACGGATAAACAGGGTCCTACTCGCATGCTAGGGTTTTCATCACAACTCCTATAAAACTTAATGCATAGTACAAACCTACAAGCATAGTAATGGAATTAAAAGACCTAAACATAAAGGTTGTGCATCGGAGCTTTCCTTGAGCTTGACCCCGATCGGTGGAGTCACTAACAACAGCCTTCTAGATCCTCCTCGCTAGTCACCACGTTCACCATCATGGCTACATGATGCAATAGTGATGTTCAATTTTTTGTGAAAATAGGAAATAAATACATTATGAAATATGTGTGAATTTCATCAAAACCACCTAGCTACTAAGTATAAAAGAACTTAGGGCGGAGCCGGGGTTAGTTAGTTCATTACGATTAACAAACTATATTTAGTTCATTGAATCCCATGAAACATTTTAATTATCATCGCATGTCCATGAAAATAAATCACTAAACCCTGAAAAACCTTAGGAAAATAGCAATCTAAGGGCCTATGATCACTAAGCACATCCTCTCGGATGATAATTAAAGCCAATCCAATAATTAATTAAGCCATATTCTTGAATCTCCAAAAAGGAAATTAACTAAATTAAGCATCTGATCATGCTAAACTATGTGCACCATTAACTAGTACATGTCTCAAGGATTCCAACAAATTTTGGTTTGCAATTTTTCGAGATCTAGATCAAAATATATGAATTTTTGAAGTTTAAACTAATGTTTTGCCTATTTACAAAAATGCCACTAGATTAATCTAAATAATTCTCCGTGCACTCGCGCCACACGGAGGACCACAGGGTTTCAGATCCGCTGTGGCCATGGCCTCTCTAGATCCTCCGGCGTGTGGCCTCGGGTGTGGCCATGGCGGCGCGCTCACGGGAACGCCCGCGTCGACAAATCTCGACGGCAACATCGCCGAATGGATGCTCGTGGTGAGGCGATGTCGTCTAGGGGATTCACCGGTGGTGGGGCTCAATGGAAGTAACCGGCGGCGAGCGGCGGAGGCTCGGCGGGGCGGCTCATCTAGGAGGAAGCACGACAGCGAGCTGCGGCATGACGGGGAGCTTCACCCGGGCATGTGCGTCACCGGAGGCGGTCGTCGGTGTGGACGTTGCGATGGCCGGAGCGACATTGTCGAGGAAAACTAGAGCGGACAGGAGAAATTTGAAGATGGCGCGGCAAACTTGTCGGAAATGGCGTCACTAGTCATCTCCAAAATACTCGAAGCTTAAGCTAAGGTTTTAGGTGGGGTTCGCTCCTCGAGTTGGAGGAGTGACTCGCGCATCCTTGAGCGGATGGGCTAGGGTAGGGACCGACCAGGGCGGTGGTGCGACGGCGAGCGGCGGAGGTGGCGACAATGGCGGCTCGGTGGGGAGGAGAATGGATGAGGGAGAGACAAGGGGAGCGGCAACCAGTTTTGAGCCCCTTGGCATGCTCCCGACCGGGTGGGGTACCGGCCGGGATGCGTCGGCCACGTGGCACTAATGTACGGCACGGTCGGGCGCGGGCGCGCCCGTGAGGAACCGTTGGGCGGCTACCAGGTGGGTCCCGCCAGGAATATTCCTCAGCATATTTTCTTTTTCCTGAATTTTCAAACTGTGACTTTTTCTTCACTAGAAAATGCTAGGAAAAATATTTCCGTGGCTCCAAATTGAGATTCGAAAAAATCTTTGCATAGAGCAGCTCAAGAAACTGACATGCACACTGGTTTCACCTCCAAATAATTTTACAAAATGGCCAAAAATCAGTAAAAGTTAAGCTTTCTCCATTTAATTGGGGTATCAAATCTTAGTGAAATCTAGTGCAACTTGGCCCAGATTTTTCTTTAGTCGTGCCCTACAACATAAATGTTTGGGAGGCCCAACTTATGTTGTGAAATTTTGAGTTGCAGTTCAAATGCAATTGAATTCGATTTAATTGACAACCCAAATCAATTTGCATCTCAAAGATATTTCTCATGGGTATGCACTGTGCTACTAGACCAGAGGTACATTTGAAAAATGCTAATTAACAAAAATCGTGACACGGGGTGTCACAGTTGCAAGACACAAGTCACCAACGCTTGCTGTTGCTGTGTCTGCGCCAGGGCCATCAGCCCATCATCTTCTTCTGCGGCGGCGAGTTTCCTTCGCGCGTCATGTGCACCCGCACAGCACCCAGAGACCTGCTACAACCTTCTCCCGTATGCGGACTCCTTCCATGGCAGCCTCGCTAGGTCGCCCGCACCGCCGCTGCCATTGCAATTGATCGGCAACACGCCTTGACTAACGAGATCACCCACCTGAAGATCCGTGGCACAGGTGCCGGGAGCAGGGCGGACATGATGCTAGCCGATTGCGTTGATACGGTATCCACTAGGCGCCACTGATGCCAACGTGACCTTGGGCCGCCTCGACGACCTTGTGGCTGGCGTTTGCAAGAAAGACTACGATCGGGAGAAGTTTTTAGCTCAGGATTGGCTTTCCGCCTCGGAGTCAGCCTTAACCGAGTGCGTAGATTGGATCCACGATGCTGGTGAAGCTGCAATGTCGTCTCCAGTGTTGAAGGAGGTGATCACGGGGTGCACCACCGTGGCACCGTACATGGTGATTGCCGGCCATTGATCTAATAAATTCCTTAAAGTTTGAATAGTTGTGATGACATGTGTAAATGTGTGACTGTTACAGAAAACATAAGCATGAAGGAGAAGAATACACGTGTTAAACCAAGATTTTATACTCATAGCAATTCTGCATTTACTATTTGATGTCACAACTACATAGAAATTATGTATGGGAAATCACTTCTTTGTTTTTGAGACCTCAAAAATCTCTACTCATTATTTCTACCTGGGTCTACTCTGTTCTATTTTCTCTTCACAAAATTTTTGTGTCACCATGATTACCACGGAGAAGTTGGATTCGTAATGTGTAGCGGTCAAATAGGATTATTTTCTTCACGAGACCTTTTACTTTTTTTATCATGTGGGAGTTAGAATTAATTCCTGTTTACTTACTTTTATCCATGTGGTGGTGGGGTGTAACACCCCGAATTTCGAATTCTGGGATGTGCATGAAATTGACAAAATTTTAAAACTTTTTAAAGCGTATTTAAATATTATCTAAAGGATAATATTATAAACATATTTATCTTTCTTCCTTCTTTAAGAGGAAGAGTTATCTTTTAAACTCAAACACTTATTTTGATTATAAAGTTTCAATAATGAATTTTCCCAAAAGAACATATGATTTGTTTTGGTTATGAAAATGACTTAATGAAAAGATTGTATTGGTTTATTTTAGAAAACAATATTTTACACAAGTTATTTTCACTTTGTAAGAAAAAGAGAAACATCCTATCATTTTATGTGAACCAAAGGGTTGCTTTTGAAAGGTAAATAAAGTTTGATCCAAAGAAACATTTATTTAAGAAATGTTTTTGATTTATGAAAATAAATTAATAAACAATTATGTTCGATTTATGAAAATAAGTTTATCTCAAAAGGCATTATTTTATACAAGGTATTTCACTTTGAAAATGAAATGAGAGCTTTTATCATTTCATGTGAGGAAAAAGGAGTTATTTCCAAAAGATTTACACAAGCTTTTGAAATACATTTGATTTATAGTTTAAATACTTTAAATATGGGAAATGGCTTATCAAATAAATGTATTTGTTTTATGCAAACGTTTGCTTCATAAATATATTAGATCTATGAAAAATGGTTTCTTCTGTCATGTGTTTTATAAAAGAATTTATTCAATAAGAACTATTTTTGGTTTAAAGTATTTTTATTTCCCCAAAGTGTTTTTATTTCAATAAAGAAAAAGAATTATTTACCTTTGATTAATTTGGATGGGAAGCCAAGTTAATTCCATAGCACTAAGTTTAGCTAATTATAAATTAGAGTATAAATTTATAATTGATTGTTGCATTCATGCTGAAATAGTGTGCACTAGGATTTTATTGGTTGCAAGGCATATGGCAAATTCGAGTAGGATTTGTTTTCCTATTTAATTAGCGACCGAAAGAAATAAAACCAAAAAAAAAGAAAATAGGAAAAGAAAAAGAGATTGAAACCCTTCCATGCTCCCTGGGCCGAATTGGCTTGGCCCATTCTTTTCTCTCCCTCTCCTCTCCTCTTTTCCCGGCCTATTAACCACCGCCGCGGCCCACCAGCAACCCGCCGCGGCCCCCGCCAGCCCCCGCAGGCCCAGCCGCAAGCCCGCTCGAGCCCAACCGCGTCGCCGCCCTAACCCTAGCCGTCTCCGACGCCAACACGGCGATCCTTGGCGTGCGTGCCAAGCCGAATCGATCCGTGGCCCCTATATAAACGAGCTCCGGGACCTGTGCTGCCCTTTTTCCTGAGTTCCGCAGCTTCATCACACCCCACGCCCGCACGCCGCCCCTGCCATTGAAGCCGCCTCCACGAGCTCCGACGCCGCGCCGCCAGCAACCGCTTCGAGGCCGCCCAACCCCGTGCCGCTCTTCGCCAGGACGCGTCGCCTCCGTCTGCCCTAGTCCGACGCAAAAACGACGCGTGACGCGCCCTCGCGACGCGGCCGAGCACCTCCGTCTCCACCTCGCCATCGCAGGCCCGCGTCTGGCCGCCTCTACCCCCTGCGAGACCCCTAGGTAAGCTCGCCGTCTCCTCCTCTCCCTCCTGGGCCAAACGCGACGAGTTTTTGAGCTCCGTAGACGCAGATCGACCAAGTCCGGCCATGGCGCCACCGTGTAGCTCACCGCCGGCCGCCTCCTTGCTCACCGGATTCGCCTCAGCCGTCCTTGATGAGATCAACGGCCACGATTAGATCCCCCGAAGGGGTATGCTTCTCGGTCCATCATGGACATGGACCGGCTGCCCCGATCCCGGTCTACGGATCTATAGACCCGGTCCACGAGTTTTTCTAAATTAATTTAATTCATTTAAAATCTGATAAATCGACAGCTTTACAAATAAGCCCCTGACATTTTGTATGATCACAACTACAACATCTGTTTTTACATAAACTCCCTTAGTTTTAGTTATAACTACGTTTAAGCCCCTGGTTTCCGATTAAATGGTATTTTTATAAATAAACCCCTGAACCTATTTTTAATTATGTTTAGGTCCTGCATATTTACAAAAACAACCCTCGGTTTTCAATAAATTATATTTCAGTCCTGAAATTTTACATTTTAGTCCCTAGGCTTTCTAAAAATTATGAATAGGTCCCCGGGTTTGGCTATTTTGCAGATAGGCCCCCGTAGTTTTACTATTTAACGTTTAGGTCCTTCTATTTATAAAATCCAACCATAGTCCTTTATTTTAATTCTGTTTTAATCCCTGCTAGGACTATAGACTTTGTAAATCAACCCTTGTAGTTTGTTAATTATACGAACGTATATTTTGTGACTAGGTAAATTTACATGTTAGCCCCCTAAGTCTATAGTTAATTACGTTTATGCCCTTTATTTTGTAAAAGCCACCCTAGCCTTCGTTTTAGTTCTGTTTTCGACCCAATCTTTTTCGTTAAGACGTTCAGTTAATTGTTAAACTATTTTTAAGTCCCTAAGCCATATTTATTACAGTGTTTTAATTATGGTATTTTTACAAAAACACCCCTAACCTTGTATTAAATTACGTTTCACCTCTGTTTTCTCAAACCACACTAAATCGTGTTCTTTTGCAAAATGAACCCTAGTGTTTGATAAACTTATGTTTTAGACCTTAACCTTTTAGCCATTGAACATTTCCATATTTACAAAATGATCCTTAATTTGTCGTTTTACGTTTTAAACCCTAGATCTTTAAACGCTCTTAACTTTTCACTCGTAACTCCGATTAAGCCGATTCTTGCGCTCACGTGACCGTAGTGACGAGTACTATTTATTAGTACTGTTTTCATAGTCATTAGGTATTGTTTGTTGTACTGTTTCTTAGTTTGCTTGTATGCTTGTTTCTTGCATGTTTTGTGTCGGTGTGACGTTAAATAGAAGAACGTACATTTCGAAGAACTCAAGAGCAAGACTTGAAGACATGAGCAGCAGCAAAGGGAAACAGGCAAGTGTCCTTGATGCACATTGCGCCTACTTCTTTACTATCTGAATTTACTTTTTGTGCATTGCATTTAATTTGAATCCTATTGTGTCATATCCTGTTCCATACTATTTTCCTTGTCGCCTTGGTTTTGGGTGTAGTGTTATAGTATGGGTACGTCATTGCTTAGCATGCTCACAATGGGGTTTACAACATGAACTAAATGCTAATCTTGATTAAGTATCCACGTGAACATAATGATCAAGAACTGGTAATGCTTTCTAGCAACATGGAACTTAGGTGATCCCGACAGGAGGATTGTCGATGATGGTGCCGGTGCACACTCGTTGGGTGTGGTGGTACCTGTTTGGGATCATAAGGACCGGTTCTTGGAGCGGCAACCCAGGACTTCCGCACAAAGCACAGTGGCTGATAATGGGTAGGTAAGGTTTAGTACCAAGGTAACTTCCCGCTTTGCGGACGTCGAGGAAGGATGAAGGAAGAAGGTGTCTTCCGGATTCGGGCGAGGAAAGGCGAGTACTTGAAGCCACGGTGCAAGAGGGGGCCTCCGGGTGATGCGTCACTTTTACGGCGGTGAAACCTTAGCATGGGCGTTTTGCAAGCCGGGAAGGCCTTCGAAAGATCTTACGGTGATCTCTTGGCCTCACACCTAAGGAAGTGTGCTGGTATAATGGAGGTTTTAGTCACCGACGGGTGATGGAATCACCGACCCGTGGGTAAAGTTGTGCCACCTCTCGCAGAGTGTAAAACTGTTATGACAGCTCGTGTTCACGGTCATGAACGGCCTGGATCCTCACGAGAACTAGAGGGATGGTTTGGGTGGGGTAACCCTTGGGTAGCTACAAGTGGGGTAACTTGTAGTGAGATTGGCTACAGGCGGGGTAACCTCGTAGTGTGGTTGGCTACAGTGCGGGGTAACCTGTAGTGTTATTTGCTACAAGCGGGATAACTTGTAGGTGTGGTTTTGCTGTAAGTAGAGTAGCTTGCAGTGGTTAACAGGTGGGGTAGCCTGTTGGATTATTTTTCACCTAGTAAATAGGTTGTTATAATTAACTTGACTAGTGTAGGTGCTTTCTATTGCAAACCATGTGTTAGCCTTCCTTTCATTTAGTTTACATGTCATGTATTCCTACACTTGTCGAGTACGACATGTACTCACCCTTGCTATTTCCTTTGTGCTACCAACTACTGCTGCTCGGAAGATGAAGAAGGTTTGGACTACACCACCGATGAGAAAGGTCTTGGCGTGCGGACCCCGGTCGATTGCCCGTGGTGTTATGGAGTCTTCCGCTAGCGTATTTATATTTAGTCCTTTGGGACAATATCGATGTAAGTATTCGATTTAATAAAGACATTGTTCTTTTATCACATTAATTGTCCCGTGTGCGTGAAAACTTGTTCCCGGGCACGCATACAGATGCATTCGGTTTTGGTCGTTAAAACCGGGTGTGACATGGGGGGAAGGCGTCTATATTCAGCTACCAAGTTTATTTTGTATACTGCAGGCGGTTCCATTTTTTCTTAATTAGAGTTCTGGGTATGGGCTTATGGTTCCAACGAACCAACATTAGACTTGGAACGATTGATTAATCAATCATATGACGTCTGATGGCAGTCCCTTTGTTTTACGATTCATGTTGTATGCTAAATACAAAAAGTTTGGTTGCTGCTGGAGGTCGAGTCAGTATGTACCATGCCGATTTTCTAGATTTATTATAGGAAAAGAAGAAAGAAGAGCCAAGCCGTCGAGAAGAGATTTTACGCCTTCAGGAGGAAGAGCAGGCATGATCAATCACGGGATTGATACATTGCATGCCCGGCGATATTCTGTAGTTGATTTTTTTGCATGTTGCTCCACCTGTCTGCTTCTTTCGTGCAGCATCTACTTGCAGGCAATGGGGGCAAATAGCTCACATGCAACGTCTTTGGTAGGAATTGTCTGAGCCGCGATGTAGTTGACGGTAATATAGTTCGCGTGCGACGCCATTGTAGAGCAAAATAGCCACAACCCACAGATGGGATGAAACAGCCTTGACACTATGTCGATTTGGTTTTAGTGGCTATGGGACCCACTGGTACCTTTGTGATGGCCGTCTCTGTCTACTCAATGGCGGCGAGAAGACCAGATCTGTCCGGGCATCCCATGCCGGCGGCGCGCGCCCTGTACATAGGGCATCGAGTAGGCAGAGTCAAATTTTAGGTAATCCTCTGCACCTCGTGTTGATTTTGCTTACGATTGTAGCTCATTGGCTTCCAATTTGTGACATTCCCGCACTCTTGTCGAATCAGGGGCAGCAGCGTAGCTTCGAATGGTCAGATTCTTTATATCTGTCGCCTAGCTAGCTTATGGTAGCTTGAGGACCATAGAGCATGACAGATTGGATAGTTGGGAGGTTGATTGTGCAAAGATCGACGCGTAGGACCTTGTGCACCAAGGAGCGCAAGCGGTGAGGGATTTTGTGGACACTACTACAATAACGTCCAAAGATAGCACCTTCATTTTTCTAGTAATAACTGGCATACCAGTTCCCGTTATTACAGCGCGTCGAACGTGACGTCACCATGGTGGCACGTTATTACAGTGATCACTATAATAACGGGTGTCAATAACGTCATATCCGGCGTTGTTATTACAATGGAGGGACACCCAAGTAACAACAATCGACATTGACATCACAGTCGATCATTATTACAGTGGTGCACTCGTAATAACAGCCACTTCTTACAATTGGCCACCGTAATAACGGCCACCGGATGACATCGAGCCAGTTGTTATTACAGAGGACACTATAATAACGTCGTCGTGGTGATGTCACAATACCCGTCATTACAGAGGTCGCGTATATAGGTGCTCCTCCTCCTTTCTCCCGACACTTTGTCCGTAGGGTGCTGTTCACGGAGGTGTGTTCGTACGATGGCCGGAATAAACCAAAAAAATAACGGTCCGTACGGGGAAGGTTTTGAATCTATTTCTTTCTAAGGAATTTTCTAGGAGGTAAATCTATGTCAATCCATGTATATTTTCGTGTTTAGATGTGGTTTCCACCCATATTTGGTAGCTAAAGTTTCCTAGGGTTTGGAGCTCTTTTTTTATCAAAATATTGCACAATAAACTTTTTATTGAAAATTGTCATATATCTTCTATATCCAACTTATATTTGTTATCTCCTTTAGTCTCATGGTTTTATTTTTGACTTTACATATTAACATTGTGAAGAATCTAATATTTATTTGGTTACATTGTAGTTGATTTTTTGCTTATATATCTAAATCAATATATGTTACTAGATTATTATTATTTTTTTTGGTAGAATTTCACTATGTTTATTTATGTAAAAAATATATTTGAATACAAAAATAGAGAGAGAGGGTGATGAGGGTATGGAAAATTAATAAATTGATAGATTGTGACTATTTTTTACCTATATTATACTATTTCTTTGCCTAAATTGTAGTTTGAATATTTGCTTATATATCTAAAGTAATCTATGTAACTAGATTATTTTTATTTATTTTTTTAGGTAGAATTTCACTATGTTTATTTTTGTAATATATAGAGAATGGAAGACCTATATTGGATGTACGATGGTGTGGGAGAAAATACTCTCTTCTATTTCGGAAAAGTTATCGCATTTGTTAAAGCAACTAAGTAGCACGTTGAAAGGAGGTGTACACAACATATCCGTTATCCATGTTCGAGGTGCAAGAACTTGTTTATGTATGATATACTAGAGACAATCCGTGAAGACTTGTTGGATAATAGCTTTGTTAAGAAATGCCATATCTGGACCAAACACAGCGAAACACAAACACATGCACGTAAGGTTGCACCGAGCGAGTGATCGGTGCAGAGCGGAACACCGATCAACGGATAAGTGCGGAATGTTATAACAGTGAGAATGCAAGAACTTGAGGACAACACAAAGATGATTTTCATGTGGACCATGACAGTGATGGTTTTGATGGTGGTTTGGATGTGGAGAAACTATTGGGTCACATTGGTCGTGAGAACTTAATGGAGGACAACACAGAATATTTGGATAACTTTGATGAGTTCAAGAAGGTTTCGAAGGAACTCCTGTACGAGGAATATAAAAGTTGTGATAAGGATTGCACGACCTTGTAGGCAACCCTAGAACTTGTTACTCTTAAGGCTCATGGGTGGTCAAACACAAGCTTCAACAAGCTTTTGCAACTCTTAGCAAAGTTATTGCCAAAACCTAACTCTTTGCTGCCAACACATACCATGCAACAAAAAATTATCACTGTTTACACTAGGCGTACAAAAAATACAAGCTTGTCCGAAGCATTGCATATTGTACCGCAATGATCATGCTAATAAGACAACATGCCCAACATGCAACGCGCGCCGGTACAAAACTAATGATGAAGGTGATGATGGTGGGGAAAGATTGGCCAAAAGAGGAAGAAAAACACTCCAATGGAGGAAGAGGTCAATGACAGAACAGTGCTAGCCCTTGTCAAGTGATACCTTCCGATAGTTGATCGATTGAAACGTCTTTTTGCAAACGCTAGGGATGCTAAACCGATGACATGGCACTATGATGTTGATGGGCGCAAGAAGATGGGATGATTCGTCACCCCGCCGATGTTCGACAGCTGAAAGAATTTTGATATTAAACATCATGATTTTGCTCTGGACAGAAGGAATTTAAGAATAGAGTTAAGTAAAGATGGAATGATTCGTTTCAGTGAGATGACAAGCCCACATAGTTCTTGGTCGGTGCTTGCTTGCATATACAATATTCCTTCATGGTTGTCCCACAAGAGTAAGTATCTTCTACTAACAACACCGATTTCCGACCCGAAACAAACTGGCATTGACATTAATGTCTTTCTTGAACTGTTGATGGAAGACATGAAAACATTATGGAACAAGGGGTGGAGGTATATGATGATGCATATAGAAAGCAAAGACTCACCCTATATGCAATCATTGTTTGCACTGTCGGTGACAACCCAGCTGCGCTCGGGTCTAAATGGCCAGATCATAGGAAAGACAACATGTTCAGCATGTGTGGACCAGACCGCATCATTGTACCTTCATTTTTTGCGTAAGTTGGTGTATGTAAAGCATGGACGATGGCTATCAAAAAAGGCACAATTATCGTCAAAAGAAGGACGATTTTGATGGAACAATTCAGACATGGCTGACTCCAAAACTTCGAGATGGTCAATTTATGTTTGAAATGGTCGGAAACATCAAATATACATATGGAAAGAAGAAGGGGAAGAAAGAAAAGAATACCGATACGGGAGTACCGTTTAAAAAACTATCAATATTTCATCGGTATT
Source organism: Chloris gayana (assembly GCA_031894775.1). Taxonomy (NCBI): domain Eukaryota; kingdom Viridiplantae; phylum Streptophyta; class Magnoliopsida; order Poales; family Poaceae; genus Chloris; species Chloris gayana. Next base: position 47,517 of record JAUNZO010004695.1, on the reverse strand, counting down.
TAAGCTATTGGAAGGAATTGGAGATTGCTCATGCCACAGATCCTATGCATGTCATAAAGGGTGTATTTGAAAACCGTAATGACACATTTATGGATATTCCATGAAAGACAAAGGATGGACTGCATGCACGAAGACACCTAGAGAAGTTAAATATAAATCATAGGCTTCACCCTAAGCCAAGATAAAATGGAAAGTACTACCTTCCATCAGCTAGTTGGAACCTAACAATCGAGGAGAAAACGACATTTTGCAAGTGTCTCGCGAGGGATAAAAGTATCCACAGTGTTTCTGTTCAAACATAAAGAAGCTCGTATCAAGGAGTGACTTGAAGATAAGTGGATACAACACTCAGGAATGCCATATGATGCTTTCGTTATTTCTCGTTGTCGCAATCGGGATTGTTAAGCAACCTTATATAAAGTTGGTTGTCATACGGATGTGTCATTTTTGGAATTTAATATCTAAGGAGGTCATAAGCCTTAATGAGGATGAAATTATACGTAAAGAGACTACAGAGACCATGTGCCAACCGGAGATGTGCATGCCACTTTCTTTCATTGGTCTAATGGAGCACTATATGATTCACTTAGCCAATCGGATTGTTGTTCTTGGTCCTGTTTACTTGCATCATATGTTTCCGTTCGAGCGCTATATGTCCATTCTCGAAGGGGTATGTCCAAAATCGAGCTCACCTTGAGGGTTCCATGATAGAGGCATATACAACCGAGGAGATCCTTGAGTTTTACAACGATTACACCGAAAATGGAAAAACCAATTGGTCTACCGGTGTCACGCCATGAAAGAAGACTTTTTGGTAAAGGAACCACCTGAAAAAGGACATATAACGATGAGAAATTTGAGTTCGTGAGTCAAGAACATTCCAGCCTACTCCAACAGCTTACAAATTATTGAGCCGTACATCCAAGTAACACTCGCAGAAACTTCGTGACCAAAATGAAAATAATTACTCGGAGGTTGGATCACGAAGGAGCACAAGCAAAAGCTTCCAAGGTGGTTGAAGAAACAAAAACTTCCAGTTGGTGAAACAAGAGATCAATAGTTGTTGTATCTTTTGGCTGATAGGCCGCAACCTTTAGTTATAACATGGCAAGGGCTATGATATTAACAAGTTTACATTTTACACTTGGGAAAAGGACAAAAAGAGCCAGAGCCAAAATAGTGGTGTCAACGTAATAGCGGAAGACAACACGTTGACAAAAAACACATATTACGGATATATTGACTTGATTTCGGAACTCACATATGGCACGACCCTACAGAGACCACTATAGTGATCATGGGATTGCTTTCCTCATATATCCAAAGCTTGCGGGAGTCTAGGTCCTTGACTCGTTAGATTATGACCCGAGCCAATACAATGACTTTTTTAACGTCCTAGACGAGTAAGTTCAAGACATTGATTAACGCATAGTCTTTATGATATCCTACTAATTATGTTTTGGAACTAGAGAGTAGCTCTATTCTAAGCTTGACCGTGCTAGAGCCTTGGAACTACTACTAATGCAAGAAAGAAGATTGTGACTTGGTGTGTGTGTGTGTGCGCGCGCGTGTGCAATGGAGCTCCTCCCTTCCTTTTATTGTGGCCAAGTTAGTTTTTGAGTGTAACCGTTACAGAACTATAGCGAACAGACCTTGGGATTGAGCTCACTATGTGACACATGGAAGGGGAGGCCAAACCACCTAATTCCTAGGTCGGCCGAATAGGGTGCATTAGGCTGTTCAACCAGGGAGTTGGGCCCCTAGCTCTGAGCTTCCTCGGGGTGGCTGCCAGGTGGGTCACCTTCATTATTAAGGTGGTGTTCAGCCGAGGAATCCCATGCAACCATTTGATCCATGTGATGTCCAGTTGGCTGGAATGGTGTTTACCGGATCATGCTCCATTTCTCCACCTCTTTTATATTAAATCCTTGCATGCATAAGAATCTCTAAGGATAAGTGGAATCTTATTATTCTAACTAACATGCGAGTATGAAGATACTAAGTTTTCCTATTTTTATAGGTAACTTGATGGTCAAAATTGATAGTTAACGGCCGTCAACAACAGAGCAGAAGTCAGCCCACTAGCAGCGGGTCACATTATGCCCCACCTCTAAAAAATGACTATTAGAGGTAGGCTATAATGTGACCTGCCTTTATAAGGGAAATTTTCAGTGCAACTAAATTTTGGGTGCAATAGTGCAAATATACAATTTCATCCGTCTTTAGATCATGATCAAACAGAAGGAATTGCATGTTTGCACCTTTGCACCTAAATTCCATTTACACTGAAAATTTTCTCAAATAGCCTCAATTACACAGGTGGACAAAGTGTTGACAATTTGTATTGGCTACATGAAAAAAAATGAAAGAGGAATAAAAGAAAATTGTTTCAGGAACTCGAGAAATGACCGAAAATGTTGCTTCTCCTCATATGAATCCTCAAAACAACAAACTGGTCAGCATGTTGTCAGCAGAATCTTTTAAAGAAAACATGTTGTTCACCATGGACACTATGTCATCAGCACTTTCTTCCTTTAGAATCATTGGTGAAAATAGTGGTGTGTGGCCCTGCTTATATATACTAGTAAAACAGGCGCGCTCTGCCGCACCCGTGATGACCTGAGTGTATTTCTCATCTTTAAGCCGTGAAGCCGTGTACGCTCAATCTTATATGAAGTGGAGAGGCCTGACTGTTTTTCTGATTTTATTTCCAGCGTTCAATGGTTTGATTCTCTGATCCATCCAACATGTTTTGGTGTTCCCTTTTTATCGGACCGCGCCTCCTAGCTCCTCACACCTAAACCAAGCAGCCAATTGAACACGTTATTAAGATACGTAAGACAGGGCTTCGCCTCGAGAACTCACTGTGGAGACGAAAACTGGGGGCTAATTTGGTGGCCTGATTAACCATAGGCCGCTCAGACCAGGAACGCGAACGGACTGCTAAGGCCCATGCATTGCTGTGTCACACGTCTCAAATGGGCCAAGGTGCGACTGCGACCAACCGTCGACGCGGCCGATCGTGAGTACGCCACGACGCTAAAACCCCACGTGTCTGGACGCTCGATGGGCCACGTCGGCCAAAACAGCCTCCGGTCGCATATGAATCCTCAAAACAACAAACTGGTCAGCATGTTGTCAGCAGAATCTTTTAAAGAAAACATGTTGTTCACCATGGACACTATGTCATCAGCACTTTCTTCCTTTAGAATCATTGGTGAAAATAGTGGTGTGTGGCCCTGCTTATATATACTAGTAAAACAGGCGCGCTCTGCCGCACCCGTGATGACCTGAGTGTATTTCTCATCTTTAAGCCGTGAAGCCGTGTACGCTCAATCTTATATGAAGTGGAGAGGCCTGACTGTTTTTCTGATTTTATTTCCAGCGTTCAATGGTTTGATTCTCTGATCCATCCAACATGTTTTGGTGTTCCCTTTTTATCGGACCGCGCCTCCTAGCTCCTCACACCTAAACCAAGCAGCCAATTGAACACGTTATTAAGATACGTAAGACAGGGCTTCGCCTCGAGAACTCACTGTGGAGACGAAAACTGGGGGCTAATTTGGTGGCCTGATTAACCATAGGCCGCTCAGACCAGGAACGCGAACGGACTGCTAAGGCCCATGCATTGCTGTGTCACACGTCTCAAATGGGCCAAGGTGCGACTGCGACCAACCGTCGACGCGGCCGATCGTGAGTACGCCACGACGCTAAAACCCCACGTGTCTGGACGCTCGATGGGCCACGTCGGCCAAAACAGCCTCCGGTCGCGGAAGCTAGGAGCTTTCAGCTGTAGACTATTTCCAGAGGAGCGGAAACTCCACCTGCGCTTTTGTTTGGGAAAACTGAAGGGACAAACGTGAGTGGGAGAAGTCTCTTGATTGCCTAAGCAGGAACTCTACCTTCACTTTGATTTGGGGTGATATGAAGAGGCAAACGTGAATGGGAAAATACAGGGCATTAAGGCCATTCTCAGTGACATCTTTCATTTCACGTTTTCCAGGCGTGACACGTCAGCTTCTTACTCTTGTTCTATGAAATGAAAGTGCATCTCTCAGTGCACTATTTCATTTCACAGTTTCATAGGCTGAACAGGACATTAAATGATTGCATAGGTGTACCAATGAGGATCCATTTTATTTTACATATGAAAGGAAAAGAGTCTCAATGCACCTATCATTCTTCTTTTATCAACTTAGAAAGAGCCTAATGAAAGACTTTCCTCCTTTTTCATATTAAATATGATGTTATGTCATCCTTTTTGCTGATGTATCACCTAATAAATGTCAAATAAAATTTCCACTGAGAATGACCTAAGAAATGACTCTTGTTGCGTAAATTAATTGTGACAACTGACAACAGTTTCCCATGAGCCAAGGAGTAAATGATGGAGGAAAAAGGTCTAGAACTCACCGTGACAACTTGGGAGCTGGCAAGTGCTATAGGTGTACGGATGGATGGAGTTGTGACTTGTGACCTTGCAGTCCAATGGCTGAAACTTAAAAGATGATGTGGCTTGCTGTGAGTTGAGAAAAATAGTAGTTAGTGATTCTTAATGGCTTGCATCTTTTAAAGATATGTAGATTAATCATCTTTTCATGTACTGCTATGGGACGTATTACCTTGCTCTCCTTGAATCTACCAGCTCTTCTATACGGGATATTCCTTTTTTGTAGCAATATATTTGTTTCCTTCTACGATATCTAATATACCATGATGATGATCGTATATATTTAGTACTATGAGTGTAGCAGACGTTCCCTTACAATTACGACGAAAACAGTATCAATTAATTTATGTCAAAAATTTATACGGGAGAAACAAAACTGGGAAGGATATCGACGTATTTATTGTTTTATGTAAAGAAAACACAGCTAAATCACAGCTGGCACAAAAATTGTCAGAGTTAAAAAAGAAAGGAATCAGGCTCATTGGGTCGTATTTATATTTATTTATCTCCCTCTCTATATATATGTGTATTGTAAGATTCACCTCCATCCTCCCTTAACAATGGTAATGGGGACCGACTCCAGCTTCCTCCTACTCATCCTAGCCGCATGTACTGCCGCCGTCACTACAAATGAGTTACCAACTGCTCAGGCGCCAGTGCCCGGGCCATCATCTTCTGCGGCGGCCAGTTTCCTTCGCGCGTCCTGTGCATCTGTGCAGCACGCGGACGCCTGCTACAATCTTCTCCTCCCATATGCGGACTCCTTCCACGGCAGCGTCGCTAGGATCGCGCGCACCAGCGCCGCCATCGCGGTTGCGCATCAGCAAAACTTAACGGACGAGCTCGCACGCCTAAAGCTCCGTGGCACGGGTGCCGGGCGCATACCGGACATGGCACTTGTTGACTGCTCTGACATGGTCGCCCAAGATCACGATGGTGCCAACGTGACATTGGCCTGGCTCGACGACATTGTCGCTGGCGTCAAAAGCAGGAAAGACTTGGAATGGGAGCAGTTTAGGGCTCAGGGTTGGTTTGACATGGCAGGGTCAGACATGGGCCAGTGTGTAGATTGGATTTACATTGCAGGTCAACCCGCCATGTCGTCTCCGGTGCTGAAGCAGGTAATTGCGGGGTGCACCACGGTGGCACCGTACATGCAGATGGCTGGAGGTTTAACGGGCTCTATAAAGTTTCATTAATAAGTCTTTATATGGTGTTCACAGTTATGATCGATATATAAAAAAAGCATTAAGTGATACAATTATATTCGAAACAACCATGCCATGTGTTGTTTTGTGGTGAAAGATATCGATCGCTGTTTTCGCTCTATCTTGTAATTGCACATTCCGATTTGAATTTGACTGCATCAGTTTACCCCCTTTTCCAAATATGATGATTGGATACCTGTGTCTGTGTACCGTAAAGGAATTTAGGTTTGGAGGATACGTGATGCCTTTACCTCGGCATGCCTGCATGTTTATAACACCCCCACATCCCCCCTAGTACAATCAAACAGTGCAAAAATTCTTGTCGTTGCTAGTACAAATTCATTTTCATCTTCCGTGTTTGCCCCTCCACTCTGCTCACCTAAGCCCAACGCGCCATGCAGAGACCCGATATCAGCCACGGCGAATGGGACCTTCTGCCGCTTCCGTCGGTGGGGCAATGGACTTGCTGTGCCAGTCCTTGCCACTGGTGGCCGCGTGTGCCACGCGGCATGTCCGCCACCGACGAGCATGTTGTGTCTCCGTTGTAGGAGCAGAAAGTAGACAACAAAGGCAATGAGAGGAACAAGAAGGAGATGGCCCAGATGCAGGAGTGGTGGAAGGAGGAGTTCTTGGGGGAGATGAGCAAGAAAGGCAACAGCTTTGACAAGCGCCACCACCTTTACGACGCCGGAACCAACAAGCCGCCGTGGCTGCGCTCCATCAGCCTCAACAACAACGAAGACGAGAGCTACGTCGTGGACCTGAGCAGCTTCTGCCAGAGGCGGAAGCGGAGCAGGCGGCAGCGTGGCCAGTCCACTGGTACCGGCAGTGATCGATGCCGCCACGAACAACAGCGCCGACCTCCTCAGCCGCGAGCTCAGCAGCACGGCGAGCATGCACGCCACGTGGCATGTCCGCCACGCCACCGCGGCGGGGCCACTGCCGCCACCGTCGAGCAATATGTTTCTATGATCTTTAGCTGGTAATAACCCGACCTGAGATTAATCTTGGAGAAATACTTGGCTCCTTTCAGTTGATTGAAAAGGTCATCAATCCTAGGTAGTGGGTACTTCTTCTTGATGGTAACTTCATTAAGAGAACTGTCATCCACACACATTCTCATCTTCCATCTTTCTTCTTTACAAAGAGAACTGGTGCTCCCCACGGGGATGAGCTTGGTCTTATGTATCCTTTTCTTTGCAAGTCTATTAACAGTTCATTGAGTTCTTCTAATTTATTTGCTGCCATTCTATAGGGTCTCTTGGCAATGGGTCTAGATCCCGGAATCAAGTCAATGACGAACTTAATTTCCCGGTCTAGGGGCATTCCCGGCAACTCCTCGGGGAACACATCTGGATATTCCTTTACTATAGGTTCCGACTCTAGGGTAGGGGTGTCCATACGGCATAGCATATTCCCTATTCCCGACCTGCGGGGTCTACGGATCACTGGTATTCCTTGGTGGTTGATAGCTATCACTGTACGGTCTTCACATGATATGTTTCCTTTGTGCTTGGCTAACTAGTTCATTCCTAGTATCACATCCACTCCTTGGGTTTCTAATACCACTAAGTCTGCTCTAAAGGATACCCCACTTAAAATGATTTCTACCCCTAGACAACCATGCATATCGACATTTTATCGTGGCACCCGGGGACTGGGTTAATAGTGGTATTTTAAGTGCAACTTTGGGTATATGATGTTTAAGAACAAACTTCGAATAAATGAATGACTGTGAAGCTCCGAATCAAGCAGAACCGTGGCAATGGTAGAGTTGACCAGGTACTCACCGAGTACGACGTTTGGTGCCTCTTCAGCTTGCTGCACAACAATGTGGTTCACTTCTCCACGGTTGTAACTCCGAGCGGGACGGGGCTGTCCGGTGCTTGGGGGTGTAGTGCGAGCTACAGAACCTGCAGGCTTGGCTGCCGAGTTGGCATGGTTCTTGATTCCCACGTTCTTGTAGGGGCACATGGCAATCCTATGGGTTAATTCACCACAGTGATAGCTAGGGGTGAAAACGATGACGGAAATTCCCGATATACCGGCTGTCGTTTCCGAAAAAATAAGAAACGAAAAAATGGTTATGGGAAAGAGTGGAAATGATAATGGAAATGGGAAGATCTTGACGGAAAGGAAAATGAAAATAAAAGAGCCAATTTTCGACCGAATAGACGGAATACCGTATTAGCTCGAAATTTTTCGACGAAAATTTCGTATATCTTACCCAATCTGCCGGAGCCTAAGTGGCCTAGTCCCTAGTATAGAAATAATAATCACGACGCTCTTTTGTTGGTTAATTTAGTTGTGTTATGTTAGTACTCATGTTTGACCAATGGCATATACTTTCATTGGTTGTAAACAGTCGGACATACAAGTTTTATGTTGGCATTTTCGTTACAATTATCGGTTTCGACCGATATCGACATGTTTTCGTCCGAATAATTTTGTTTTCGATTTCCGATATTTCCGATATCGATTTCATTTTCGAGCATATCGATTTCGATATTATTTTCGACTAAATAATCTGGTTTAGGGAACGGTAATAATATTTTTCGATCGTTTTCGACCGTTTTCATTCCTAGTGATAGCAACCCTTGTTTGCATTGTTCTAGGTCTAGTTGACGATAGCATTGCTCCTCTAAGTAGGGGCATAGCTCCGGCTTGGAGCCCGGTGAGGTGCAGAGGGCTGGCTAGTACCACCGAGTGCGGTACTACATCACCGGACGAGGTGGAAACTTCCGGGAGTTCCCGATACGCTACCTCCGAGCTCTTTCCTAGCGTTCCTAGAACTTGCGCTTGCGATCATTGTTCTCCATGTTGATGGATTTCTCCATCGGTATGCAGCGGTTCATTAGAGTGTTGAAGTCCGGATAGATGTTCCCAATGACGTGGGTCCTAATGGGTCCACAAAGACCTTTCTTGAAGCGTTCTTGCTTCTTCTTGTCATCATCTATGTCTCCTAGGGCATAGCGGGCTAGGTGGGTGAACTTCTTGAGGTACTCGGTTTATTATCATTGAACCTTAGTGCAGTTTTTTGAACTCTTCATTCTTCATGTCCATAGTTCCTTCAGGAATGTGATATTCCCTGAAGACTCACTGGAACCCTCTCCAGCCTACTGCAGTGACATCCGGTACGGCATCGCTGTAGTTGTCCCACCATTCGAGTAGCGGGTCCAACCAGCTAGTGTGCAGCTAAGGCTACCTTCTCATGATCACTTGTTCCTACTATCCTTAGCTTCTTGGTGATCCCTCCGAGCCAATCATCAGCTGTAAGTGGCTCCTCAAGGTTTCCTTCATAAGTGGATGGCTTAAGTCTCATGAACTCAGCCATCTTTGAAGGAGTGTGACCACGGTTAGCGATCCGTATCAGCTAGAGTTGAGTCTACGAAGTTCTCCTACGGTGATGGGAGGCGGTGGTGGTGGTGGGTTCTGACCATTTCCTTGGCTGGCAACTTCAACTCCGTTCTTAGCATTGCCCTCGCTATGGCGGCTGTGGCTGGCCATGTCGAGGAAGGGTGTTGATTACCTTTAGGAAGAAGGGGTTGAGAGATAGGTCTGGGGCCTTAGTGTTGTTTTAATGCTCTAGGGGTTAGTCACACAACTTCACTCAATCAAAGATCCAATTAAGAAGCAAACACACAAGCACCATGCATTTATTATATTACACAATGATACATGGTACATGATACATGATACAAGATACATGACACAAGATACATCGTACATGACTCATGGTACATACTCATGACTCATGATACAACACATGATACATGGTACATAAAACATGATACATGATACAAGTACTTGGCATATAGGATGCTATCATATGACTCATGGTAACATGCCTAGTACTAAGTCTAATCAGCCTCTAAGAGTCCGAGGTCTACTCGTCATTGACCATGATAGGGTCCTCCTTAGAGCCTCTAGTAGCAGCTGCATCCTTGTAGGCCTTGCAGTTAGTGCAGCCTGCACAACCGAACTCCGGTGCATGTGGGTCGTAAGAGCTGGAGTCCCCACTCGGGTAACTTCCGTATGCGTAAGCTGAGTCGGGTTGGGCTCCAATCGGGTCTCTCTCGCGCTTAACCGCGGTGCGCGGTGTAGGGCGCTCGTACTCGGAGGAATACCCACAAGGATGTGGCGTCCACTCGCGTAGCTTGATCGGAGTGGAGGTGCCAACGGTGTCCTTCGATCCTATGCTAGCTGGGAGTGGCTGAGTGAATTTGGGCTCCTCGTGGGTGTCCGGTGAGGCATACCACGTGAAGGCACTCCCACGAGCACCGGCGAAGTGTGTGGGCGGGTACCACCTGGATGATCCGTCCTCCCGGGGCTTCTTGCCTCTAGTCTTCTCTAACATCTTGAGCAGGATCGAGATCTTGTCATTCTTCCTCTTTAGATCTGCCTCTAGACCGAGTATCTTGTCCTCCTTAGCCTCGGACCCGGCAGGTGAGATCCTCGTTCCGGGTAGCCAAGTCCTCGTTCTTGACTCCGGTCTCACGAGCAGTCTCTCTCTCCACAGCAGCAGTGTGGATAAGACTCTCCGTGAGCTGGTCAAGTGCAACAAGGTACCTAGCAGTAGCGGCTAGTGTGGGGTCGGTCACCACGAAGTGGGTCCGTCCAGGGAACCGACACGGTGCTGCCAAACAGGATGGTCTCTCTTGTCCGCCGGGAAGAACCATATGGGGGTGTTCCCAGTTGTGTTGATCCCCTCAGCATAGTAGTGGAGCAGTACGTCTCGAGCTACCAACTGGATGGTGTCCTCAAATGCAGTTCGGGTCCGGGTCGTGATGACGTTGAGGGGTTCTTCTAGTCCTCCATAAATGTTCCGAGCGCGTATCTCCACTACGCATCTTGTGACTCCATCCTCGGCGTAGGTCTACCAACGGTACTAGGGTTCTAGGGTCTCTCCTAGCATGTGTAGCACTCGACGTAGGATCAACGGAAACCCATCCACGGTGATGGCGAGTGGTGTAGTTCCATTCAGAGCTCATTGTCCATCCGTAGGACAGATTATTCCGTCAAAGTGAGAATTTTTGGGTAAGAGTTTGTAGAAGAAGTCCAAATTTTATTATCGAGTAAGGCAAGGGAAGACATATATATATATATATATATATATATCCTAAGTCCTTAATCGCATCCTATCGATCGAGTATAGGCTCGATACCATCCGTGACGCCCCACTCCGGGGAATACACTTTGTATACGGACCAATCCCTGGAACAGTAGTTGGGACACACATAGATGATACAAATTGGATACAACAACCATTATTGATTCATCAAAGGAAAATAACTAGGGGATACATGGTCTGGATTACATTCAAAGAGGTGGATAGACCAGCCTCACATAAAAGAAAACACACTAGAAAGCATCATAAACTCCATAGGCAACACCGAACGAAGGACGCGACCTACTCCTCATCCTCGTAGTATTCTCCATCTTCGTCTCGAACAAATAAGCAACGGGTGAGTACATGGAATAATATACATGCAATCAGGTTGTGGTCAAAGTAAGATCGAGTTTTAGCGGAAAGCGCAGATGCAAGGGCTCACTACGTAAGCAAAGGGGTTCTTGAAGAGGAAAGCATTTTGTAATTTTAGTTGGTCGTACTCAGGAGAGATATTCATCGATCTCAACGGTTCCCATTCTTTTTAGATGAGCCTTCCGACCGAAGGTCATAACAGCTCCGGCACTCCATGCCAACACTATTTCCAAAACTCATGGGCTCAAGGCTGCCCACTCACACATCAAGGATTGCATATTTGTGGCTAATCAACGAGAGCTCAAGGTTTGGTGTGTTAATATACCATGACAACTTGCATCCGAATAGTATTATAGACACTCTGCAGAGGTTAGTACACTATACCCACAAGTTATATGTTCTTAGCTACGGAACAAATAATGTTGCCACCGCAACTAGGCACGCTCACAAGTCCACCCCGAATGCCCGGGGAAATCGGACGCGTATGACTCCAAGCATACCGTCCAATATATGTGCCAAGTACTTGGACTTCACCAAATAAACAATTCTCCGGACCTCCGTCATCTACTACACCCGGTGGAACCTCTTGCTGCGTAACCCAAGGTTTGGTGCACAGTCTTGCCCATAACAAGTTCCGTGGTTGTACACTAAATCACCAATTTGGGGTCCGAAAAATCGATCCTTATATGGCAGGGCAAACACTCGGCCATCGCTAATGGACATCACCTAACATCAAGTACTCTTTACTAGTACTAGGAGTTTCGCCACGGCTAGTAGCATTTCCCACCCAAATTCACCTTAACACTGTTGCTCTAATCACCCACCCATCAACACACACCACCAAACACATTTTCACACACTTTCATAAACAAGGTGTATGATGATAGATAGTAACAGTTTCTAAGCATGATACTACAGCATTATCATTAACATAGTTAACATTAACTTCTAGGTTGATTCTAGTGTCCTAATGGCAATCAAGGGTATAATGTTCACATTTATAGTGATATGAACATTATCATATAACAATTGGGCTCTAGCAAAATAATTGCGAGGATAATGCATATAAAAATAGCTTCCTAAATATGTGCGAGAATAAGAAGAGTAATAGGATCAATTATAATCAAGGAATTGATAAAGCTTGCCTCCTAACGCGTCCTCGAAGTCTTCCTCGTAGTCGGGGTCCTCGGGGTCCTGCTCCCGGTCCTCCTTGTCTACGGATGGTGTTACCATACGTAAGCTACCGTCACATAAAATAATAAAGATAAAAGTAATAACAAGGAAAAACCAAATAAAATGGAGTGAAGAGGAAGTCTCCAGGGGCTAGGGTTCGTTACGACGATTCCAATGATGTCGAATCGCTCGAAACGGAGCTACGGTTGAAAAGTTATGACTATCGGGAGTTCTAGGAGTGTTTTTGTAAAGTGGCCATGCCTTCTAATACAAGGAAGGGTATTTCTAGTAATTTTAGAAAGTGGAGGGGCTAAAATGCAAAATGCATTTTCGGTTGGGTCATGGACTTAAATGTAATTTTGGAAAACTCAGGGGGCTTTTCATAAAAATCTAAGGGCTCTTAATTAATATTGGGAAAGGCTACGGGGTATTTGTAAAAAGGGCTTTTTCTCGGGAAAGATGGGTTTATTTTTCCTACGGGAAAATTGTCGAATGGGTCTATGGACCTCGTGTACCGGACCGGTGAGCCGGTCCACGGGTCCACGGTGGATCGGTGATCGAGGCGCGGCCGGGGCTCACCGAGCTCGCGATTCCGGTGGCCCCGGTGGCCGGAGGAGGGGCCGGGGATGCGCCGGTGGCCAATGAGCCACGGCGAAGCCGATGACGGGGTTGCACGAGTGCGGCGGCGATAGATGAGCATGAGCCGGTCGGTCGGTGCTCGGCAGCGGCGGCGGAAGAGGGGAAGGGGCGGTCTGGTTGGGTTTTGGGACATATAAGAGGTCGAGGAGATGCGCGCGCCGGCGGTAGCACCGAGCGGCGCCCGACTCGGATTGGGAGGGGCTAGGGCTGTCGAGCGACGGTGGGGAATGGAGGAGAGGGCCGGCGGCCGGCGACGGAGCAGGAGAGTGGGGGAGGAGGGAGGGCGAGAGGCGAGCTTGCCTTGGCTGCTCCGGCGGGTGGTGTGTCGAGCGGAGGGGAGTCGGGCGGCTTTTATAGGGAGTGCGGCGTGGGTGGCGACGACGGTGTACTGGCGAGCGAGGCGGGGCGGCGGGGTGCCGAGAGGGGAGGGGCGGTATGGGCGCTCGACGAGCACGAGGAGGGGAAAGTGGTGGTGGTCGGTCGGCATAAACGCCGCCGACTTGGCCGCTTGGCCGGACGCGGCGAAGGAAGGGGGCCGTACGCGTGGATCTCGAGGTGCGACGTGCGGCCGAGGGGATAAGGGCAAGGATAGGGGAGCGACGGCCTCGGCGCGCGTCGATTTGGCGGCGTGCACGCGGGCGACGTGGAGGCCGGCAGACCGGCGGCGGGGGACGGGGCGCCGGGCGGCCGGGAGCCGACGCGCGACGTGGCAAGGTCGACGGCGTGGTGGGTCCGAGATGCTCGGGCTGGGCCAAGGGAAGGGGAACCGGGCCGAAGGAAGGGAAAAGGGGTGGTGGTGGCCCAATTGATTTTTATTTCCTTTTCTTTTTTCTATTCTTTCTTCTTCACTCCTTAAATTAAAATAAAATCGAATAAAATTCAAATAAATTCAAATAAATCAAAATAAGATGAACAAAATAAGAGCAAGGCAAATAAAATAGAAACAACCAAGTTCGCAAGATTTAGGATTTTATTTAAAAATTATATATGTTATTTCCTATATTTTGTAATTAGGTTTTAAATTCCTAGTCATTGTTCGAAAATGAATAAAAGAAAATGATTTAATTTGTGAATTTTAATTTGGCTGAAAATCGGGAATTAGGATGTTAATATGGGATGGTGACTAAATTAAGTTACATTTCACATATTTGAAGTTTAACATGAACAAAAAAATTAGTATTAAGTGTTGGAACAACGGATTGTCAATACCGAACAATGGACTTACACTATTAGAACAATTATTATGTTTTATTGTTAGAACAATCCATTTTCACCTGCCGAACAATTGACCTACACTACTAGAAGAATTGATCTACATTGTTGGAACATTGAAGTAATAAATATAAAACAATTCAAATATCTTAAATTCAAAACATCACATACAAAAAGGTCAACAAAATATTGTCATGACCATTTTTTATCTATTGGAATAATCACTGCCACAACAATTGATGTTTAGTGCTGGAACAATAAATTTTCACTGTTAGAACATTTTAAAAATACAAAAATTAGATTTCAAAAAGTAAAAATACGTTAAAAATACAATAACAAGTGTTTTTCACAAGTAGAACAATCTATTTCAACTACTAGAACAATCTATCTTAACCGCTAGAACAGTCGATTTTAACATTAAAACAATTAATTTTCAACAATTGAACAATTCAAATTCAAAATTTGAATTTTTTAAAAAAAGATAAAGATGTTCCTGTGGGATCTCATTTTTTTGCATTAATTCTTACGAATATGATGGTTGAAACGGATTTGCAAACGGAGTTCAAATTTGAAAGAAAAATCAATTTGAAAATTCAATGGAAACAAATCCATCGATGGCAATGGGAAAATTTCCGGGGGTGTTGATGTCCTATCCCCGGTCCTGACAGAAAAATTTTCTCCCGTCACCCGTTCCCGCTCGCGGGTGAAACTTCCGCCATGTCCTCGTATGGGTAACGAGCACCCACGGGGATCCCTGACGCTGACGAGCCGTCGCTGCCACAATGCGCCACACATAAGAACTGTCTGTCTCCACACAATCCGCACGCATGAGCAAATACCGTTGTAGCCATGCGCGAGATCTAGTAACAAGTAACAATTAATATCCACCCGTCCGAGATCCGAAGATCAAAAGAGTAAATATGGCCAAATATGGGATGCATCAATAGGCACCCGACATCATTCGTATCTCGAATCCGAGTTCGAGAAAAGCAAGCGGGATAGGATATGGAATAAGTATTATCCGTCCGAAATCCGAAATTATTATAATTTATTTAGATATACATAATTATAAATGAAAAATATGATCACAAATATCTATATTTAATTTAAACAGTCAATAAAATTATTTTATTCCCTATATATTAGTAATTAATATCTATAATTTCACTTTAACAACATTTCTACATTGTAATTTTTATCCTTACAAATCTTATAATAATTTCCGTCTCCGACTCCGACTCTGAAATAAGAATAGGGGATAGGGTATGGGATCGGTCAATAGTTATTCGACACTATCCGCTCCGGGATCCGAGAGAAAAATACAGGACAGGATATGGAATGGGCTATATCCGCCCGTATCCGATCCGTTTTCATCCCTACTCAGTAGACACATGCTTGTTGGCCCCGTTCGTTTCCTAGCCTCTAAAATTTAGCACTGTCACATCAAAAAGAATCTTACTATTTATGAATATTTCGATCAATTTAGTGACAAAACCTTTTTGACAGATTTGTACTAATTTTTGAGATGAATCTAATAAGCTTAATTAATCTATGTTTTGCTAAAGTGATGCTATAGTAACCATTTTCTAATCACGACTTAATTAACCTCGTTAGATTGAGGCCTATAATTTATTTTATAATTAAACTTTATTTAGTACTCCTAAATAGTAAGATACTTTTTGATGTGACAGCTATAAAGTTTAGGCTCCAAACACACCCTTAGATTCTAAAAACTAAAAGTTGAGTTCTAACTCTCATCTCGGAGGTACTCCTTCCGCTTTTAAATTGTTGACATTGTTGACTTTTTCGTTACATTTGACCATTCGTCTTTGATAATAAGAGAAAATATCACTTGTGTCATGGTTGGACACACTGGTTATACAATTGGGTTGGATCTATAGCATTTTCTTCTTTGATAATAAGAGAAAAAAATCTATTCAATGTTTTCACAAACTGATGTGAGATGTTATGGAGAGAATGGATGAAATACCTCATATGATAAAACCATGATTTATAATTGGACAGTGTTTATCTTAATTTTTTCATTGTTTCACTTATTTCACTATCAATTTAGATATCGTGGCATAAAAAGAGAGAAAATAATTAACTGAACATAAGTACGTAACACACAGGTGGGGATGCTTCTCAATAAGGGCAATGAAATAATAATAATCATATAGGGAGTTTTTAAAAAAATTAATATCTTTATTGTAAAGAATTACAGAAATAACACCCAGATTGAAGAAATTACAAAAATATTACCATGTCGAACGTTCAGCATACAAAATCTTTGTTTTCGGACGTTTGGTTATTCAAAATTTAAAATTTATTGCGTTTGGCGTTCAAAGTGCAAGCTGTGCGACAATGGAGTAGCCATGTCCAGCGTTCCAAAATTAGTGATCGAACTCTGGGTATGGTTTAACTTACCGATTATATCGCTGCTACCGCCCGACCACGAGATCGCGGTAACCACGGTTACCACGGTAACAGTTCGGAAAACCGCACAAATGGAGAATTCAAATTCTTTTGAACCGAAAACAGTTTTCTCGGGCGGTTACCGAGGGGTAAGTGCGGTTTACCGCTCGGTAAGTGCGGTTTACCGCAAGGCATAACGGAAAACCGATATAAAATGAGAAAAAGGGAAAATATAAAATAAAAGGCAAAAAAATTAACATGAGTTTTGTATAATTTTTACACCAATAGAACATAGATATTAAGCACATATAATCTAGATAACATCATGTAACTAGGGAGACATACAATCCATACTATATATGGTTCAAATAAATTATCTATTACATCACATAGTCTTTTAACAAATAATTATACGAGCTAGAATATATTATGCATATTACAATAAATATAGTATGCATTACACAAGACACCATGGTTGCTGTATCTAATTGGCGTATTCATCCATTGATACTAGCGCAATCTACGAGTAGTCAATGTCTCACGTGTAATTAGAGTATAATTGTTAGTGATAAAAAATAGGTACAACAAATATTGAACAAATGACCTTCATGTGAAGGAGGATAAGGTTATTTTTGAATTTTTTTAATTCATTTTCTCCATTTACCTTTCTCTTTTTTTCACCACTCAAATTTATGAATTTTTTGTAACATTATTTCACAAAAAATCATCATATGACGTCTAGTCTTTTTACGAATTTTTTTATTAATTTTTTTCAAAAATTTAAAAATTCAAATTTTAAATGACCGGTAACCGTCGTCCATTGTTACCGGACCGGCTCGGTAACTGCGGTAACCGCGGTAACCGGCCGGTTACCGAACGGTAAATTGAACCATGACTCTGGGCGCTCAACAAGTGCTACCTCCCGCGCAAATTTGGACACACGGACGATGGCAACGATGGTGTTCCTGGGTTTCTAAACAAAATCAAAGTAAATATCTCATCAGCCAAACGAAGCAATACGGCAATGAAATATTTACGAAATTCTTTCTTCTCTATAATACAATGATACAGAACTCTCATATGCATATTTAAGGGAAAAAAATCTGGACCAAGCTCATCGGAATTGGATAGATTGATGAAGACGACTTGCTTTTGGCGGTCTTTGGTTCATGAACACGTTGAGGACGCATTGGTCACCCGATTTCATTACCGTTCATTAATCTACCTTGTGCCTTGCCTCGTTTGAAAAACATTTAGACCCAAATTTTGTGTAGAAATGTCGCAGGGCCAAACAACTCGGAACTCCGGGATTTCAATCCAAGTTTCGAGATTTCAATCGTCGTTTCGAATTACCAAGATTCGAAAGTCCGAAATATGTGATTTCGTATGTTGAATGTTGGTAATATTTTTTGTAATTTCTTCCACCCTTGTGTTATTTCTATAATTCTGGGCAATAAAGATATTATTTAACAAAAACACTCTTATATAGGCAAGTTAATCCGCACGGAATGCTTCAACTAGAATCAGCTACTTCCCTCTTTTATAGGCAAGTACATCATTAGGTGTTATAAAGCAGCTAGCTGTTAACAGTACAATTTACTCTCCAAATATCATAGTTACTATGTTGAATATGCAGGGCATGTACTACCTAGTCTACCTTTGTTCTATTGAAAGTATCGTTCTCGCTTTTTAAGAAGTCAAATATTTTTAACTTTGATCAAAAATATATAATAAACTATAAATATATAAATATTTGTTATATATAATTAGTATTATTAGATAGATTATTGAATCTATTTTCATAGTAAACTTATTTAGAGATACGAATATTATTAATATTTTCTATAAATTTGATCAAAGTTAAGAAAGTTTGACTGACAC
The DNA here is from genome assembly GCA_031894775.1 of Chloris gayana. NCBI lineage: Eukaryota > Viridiplantae > Streptophyta > Magnoliopsida > Poales > Poaceae > Chloris > Chloris gayana. Next base: position 29,057 of record JAUNZO010004695.1, on the reverse strand, counting down.
GGATGTCATAGCGTCACTTTCAATGAGACGGAGTGAGTATTATTAAACAGAGGATGATTCCGATACATTGTTCTGGACCTCCAGTTTACCGTGGAACCCGGGTACTGTGGTTCCCAAACAAGGCCTTATTGATTTGGACGAGGTTAAGGCGCAACCGGTCGCGCGTTAAGGGCATCGCGCGATCTGTCGCGTGACACCACGTGTCCTACGCCCTTCTTCCCCACATCCGCTCTACCACGCTGCCACTCATCTTGCTTCTTTTCAACCTTCGGTTGCGCTCCCCTGCCGGCTCCTGCCATTGCCTTCCTACCGCTCGCGGCAATGTCGACGCCACCGTCGCCACTCGCCGCCATGATAGCCACCACCTCAAACCCTAACCATAGTCATCAGGTTAAGCTATCGAAACCCACCCCGGCAACCCTAGGACCTTAACCCGCCGGCGATTACCGCAGATCAGCACATCATCGATCGCCACCAGCCAACCCCTCCCACCGCACGCAGTAACCACGGATCGGCGCCGTCCTCATCGTCCCATCACATCGCCTCGCATCGCCCGCGCTCCGCCACCTCGCTTCTCTTTCTCCTTTAGCATGTCGCCCACCCCGACCGCTGCGCTCCGCCACCAACCAACCCATCTCCTTTCTCCCATCGCCCACAATAACCACGAACCGGTACTCCGCCACCCCGTTTCTCCTCTTCCTCCTCTCGGTGCGCCGTTCGCTCACCCCTATTCATTGTAGCAAAAACGGTTTTCTCTCGGTCTTTACATATTATCGCTTGGTTTTTGTTGTACGGAAGAATAGAGTGGTTTACGGTTTGTGACCTAGGTCCTATGCTCACGATTGGATAGTTTCACCGATGGGTTGGGCCGTGACGGGTCGCGGTGGAATGTTTCCGTATTGATTTTCCGGTTAAATGTGGAACCTGGTCGGTTCAATACTTGGGGACTGTAGATCCACGAACTTGCGTAGGTCGGAGACGACCGGACGTCCCCGCAAGCCGGAGATGTGTCGTCCAAGGCCGTCGGAGTTGCAGCAGAAGTGGTTCGGCAGCCGAAGTTGAGGCGGAGGCAGAGTTGAGGTGGAGGCAGAGTTGAGGGTGAGGCGAAGGTCAACATGCAAGGGAGACGGGGAGAAGAGCAGCCATGCTAGAGAGAAGGGCTGAGGGGTTACCGGTGTCGTGTCGGCACAATCACCGGCGACGGATCCGCATGTCGCTCTTGGTCACCTCTCCTACTCTTCTTTTTTTCTCGATATGATAGAGGTGAGACAGAGGGGCACGAGGAGATGAGCGGTGACCCGCGCAACTGGGACAGATTGATACCGCCGTTTTTGAGGGAATCACCGCGTCCCGCATCTCGACGAATATTCGCTTCGAAGATAAATCCGTCCCAATAAAAACCCAGAACCAAACGCTACGAAACGAGGTCCCGTCTCGTCCCGCCTGATTCACTCATCCAAACACACGCTTACTGAAACCTAAGCTGCTGTGTCGACTGCACAAAGCGTGACTGTTCTCCTGCCGAGTCCCTTGATGCCTCGATGGCACTGTCCGCCCTAATGAGCACCCTCCCCGCGCCCGTCATCTGGTGCGCCTCCTACCTCGCCGCCGCCTTCTCCTCCGCTTTCTAATCAGACAGTCCCTCTCCCTTTCCCCCACTTGCGCACCACCCCTGCATCCCTGTCTCTAAACTCGACTCCAAACCCCTCACCTACTCGCCCGCGCCGCCATGGGGTACGCACAGCTCGTCATCGGCCCCGCTGGGAGCGGCAAGGTGAGAGTTCCAGGCTCTCCGCTACCTGCCTCATGTGTTTTGCAATCGCGATGATTAGGGTTCTAGCGCCTTATTTTTTTTTTCGCTCTTATAGATTAAGGCTGTGATTGTGCCGCTTGCACTTTAGTTCCTGGTGATATGGCTTTGCATGCTGTTCCAATGGAGGACTCGCTTCCTTCGCGAGGCCATTTTTTTTATTCTATTTTTCTGCGGCTTCATTTTTTATTATCTGTTGAATGGTAGTAGTACACCTTAACTGGCAAAAATGTGCATAAGTTTTGCACATTGGTTAATATTTAACTACGGACGGCCTGAGAACGGCTCTCTCTATTTAGCTCTTCATGATATGCAGTCAACTTACTGCTCCAGTTTGACCCCCTCGCTGATTAGGATTCGGTACGAATTTGTTTTGTTGCTGCCCCTTTCCATCACGGCTCTGATTGTGCTGCTTGTGCGTTAGTTCCCGATGATGTAGCTTAAAATGCTGTTACTCCTACTATATTTATGTGCTTTAATTCTATTTTTGTTGAATCCTGGGATGGGTGCACCTGTTTGTACATGTGTGAGAACTGTCAAAAATGTGCATAAGTTTTCCCTGTTGGTTTCTCTTTCCTTACAAAGAAACTAGGTGTGGCTCGCTGTAATTAGCTCTTGATGATGTGCAGTCAACTTACTGCTCCAGTTTGTATGATCACTGCCAAACTGTGGGCAGAACAATTCATATAGTCAATCTTGATCCAGCTGCTGAGCACTTCAACTATCCTGTGGATATGGGTAAGGATGTTCTTATGCTTTGTATTTGCAAATTTTGGCATGGCTCTTATTTGACCTTTCTGGGTCTTTTGTAGATATTAGAGAGCTGATATCATTAGAAGATGTTATGGAAGAGCTTGGGATGGGACCAAATGGTGGCCTTATCTACTGCATGGAGTATCCTTTTGGTTTAAACTCTCCTTTTACTGCTGTTTGTTCTCACCCAAGTTATTTAGTTCTGATTTAAATCACTGTTGCCTCTCATCTGCAAATGTGTTGCTGTTGAATTTTTTAATTAATCGTTTATTGATGGGTTGGGGTTGCAACCTCAGATTGTTGGGGTCAGAAACTGGTATTGCTTCTTTCACTATCTTAAGGCATGATGTCTCAATTGGTTTCTGTTACTGGACAGTTGGAACAGTAAGGCTGTAAATTATGGCCAAACAATTGTTGGAGGTAACTGAATATGGCAAAGCAAATTCTGGGATGGATTGTTCAAGAACTATTATTACCTGTGTGCATGGAATTTATTTGTTAGAATTTATTTATGCTGTTGAATGTTGTTTTCTTAACAAATAATCAGACACCTTGAGGACAGTTTGGATGATTGGTTAGATGAACAGCTTGACAACTACTTGGATGATGACTACCTTGTGTTTGATTGTCCTGGTACATTCTCAACTCATATTTTGCATCCTTCTATGGTTTTTCTCTTAAAAGTTTCATACCACATGTTTTTCTTTACCACTTAAATGGCCTGAGGAAACTAGCAATCATTAGTCTTATTATAGCTAGTGTATGCTTGTGCACTGGGCGTTTATACAAAAAAAACACATAGTTATAAGAAAGTTGTAAGAAGGTTTACAAAATACCTTGTTGAATAATATCTAGTGTTTTTAGCAATGCAGATGTGTAATTTTGTATCTCTCTTATTATGTATACATGTGAATGTTGATATATCTATAGGGGGTGGGGCAACATCACATGAAATTAGCTAATCATGATTTGATTCTGATTTTTCCAGGCCAGATTGAACTCTTCACTCATGTCCCAGTTCTGCGTAACTTTGTCGAACATCTGAAACGAAAAAATTTCAATGTTTGTGCTGTATACCTTCTTGATTCGCAGGTTTGAATCGGTATTGAACTTGTCTTGATGAATAATATTTTAAACAGAAACTCTATAATTCCCAAACGTGACTTAGCTTGTTTGTGTGGATCTAGTTCATCACTGATGTGACAAAGTACATCAGTGGTTGTATGGCTTCTCTTTCTGCCATGATTCAGCTTGAACTCCCTCACATCAACATCCTTTCAAAGATGGATCTGGTCGCCAACAAGAAAGATGTAGAGGAGTATGCTTGTTTTCTCCTCTTCATATATATGCAAGAATTTTAACCGCCTCTGTTTCTATAACAGTGGTTTGATATTTCTAGGTATCTAGACCCAAACGCACAGGTTCTTCTGTCACAGCTGAATAGACAAATGGGACCTCGGTTTGGCAAGCTAAACAAGTGTTTAGCTGAACTGGTATGCCTTTCATTGACATGTGAATTATTTATGATGTTATTCATTGTTTGAGTTGAAATGGTATGAGCAGTGTTTTGTCTGTAATGTCATGGTTGTAGTCTTGAAATAAAGTTCACCCTGCTAACGTAAAGTTATTGCCAGGCTTATTGCCAGGCTTAGATTTCCTCGGACATTTTTTTTTTGTGATTATATTTCCTCAGACTTAATATAGCTGGATTGTATTGTTTATTTAATGCCACAATGCCAACAGTGTTATCTTGTTTAAACATCTTTATTCTGTGTTATATGATTTTTTCTTTATTCTATTTAAATTTACTACCTTTTTGGTTGTAAGGAGCATTATATAAAAAAATATCTTTGTTTGGCTCCAATGCACATCCCTTTTGTGGATCTAACATTTGGATAACTCTCCTGTAGACACTTTTGCTTGATTTATCGGGCATGTATAGGGATGCAGGTAGGGTACCCAGCAAGTAGTAGTGGGTCAAGTTTAAAACTAACCAAAGATACTTGTTATTTCAGTTTCACTAGATTTTCAAGTACTGTGGTTAGGTCCATGATTATATGAGAAAAATGTATTTTCTATTTTCTTGAGCCATTTGAGGTATTTCAGTTCATTGGAGTTTAGCTGGCTCAGAAACTGGCAGATATGCACTTAGACACGTTCATCTTGGCATACACATATGAACATATCTATAGGGGAATATGTTGTAGTTCTTGATTTCCTCACATCTGAATTAATTTTGAGACACTACTTATCTCACTGAGTCCAATTGTGTGCTTTTATTTTTTTACAGTTTTCCTTCTTACAACCTTGATTTCCTTACCTCTAAATTTTGAGATGCTTCTCACAGTGCATGCTTTTATTTTTTCCACTTTGCCTTCTTTTTTTTTCTGGAATACGCAGGAGAGCTGCATATTATTGCATTAAGAGAAGATCCACTTTGCCTTCTTAAAGCCTTCTTTCTCTCAGCTTACAATATTAAAATCTCAGTCCCATCATGTAGGTTGACGACTACAGCATGGTGAATTTCGTACCACTTGACTTGAGAAAGGAGAGCAGGTAGTGCTATTTCTTTCACTAGAACCTTAGCTCTTTATTATTTTCTTAAGAGTTGCATAGTTACATTTATGGTTCTTATTGTATATAAAAAAATCTTTTGCACCTTGATTTGCCTTGGAAACCATACCTTTTCATGCTACATTGTTATCATTCCTGTTGATGCATTTTTCCATGTACCATGTTGATCAAACATTTGCATATTCCAGCTCAAAAAAATTGCTGTTGTATCACACTCAGGCATTTCTAAAGTGACATCAACATTAGATGAAATGAAACATTGTTGTAAAAATAATTCTATCTTGAAATGAACTGTATTACTGATTGGTGTGTGTTTTCATGGCATTGGATGGTAAATCATACACTTCTAGTTCCTTGGATGCCATTTATTTCAACTATTTATTCATCTTCCTGTATTTCTAATAGCCGCCCCCTTTTTTATTTCCCAGCATCCAATATGTGCTATCGTACATCGACAACTGCATCCAGTATGGTGAAGATGCAGACGTGAAGGTTAGGGACTTCGATCCAGAGGAAGATGACTAGTCATTTGATCCTGAACGTCCTGCATACTAGTTAGTATCTTGTAGTGAACCTTGGAGAGGGTATGCATGCAAGGATGACGGACGTGTCTACTTGAAAACAAAGCGGGGCACTCTTACCTAAGCTCGTGTAAATTAACTTTTCGTACGTTGGGGCAATAGCTGCTGCTTGCAAGAACTCCCTGGGGCAAAATTCGAGATATTTTGGGTACGTGTTGAGTGCCATAATCGCTTTCAAGAACTCCCTCGGGTCAACAATATGTTTTAAGTTTTTGCTTGCGTCCACAACGTTAGCTATGACCAGTGTACTCCGCAGCGTAGCAGGCTTGCACCGAACCTTCTATCAAGTAGTTCTCTTCACTTGTAGCAAGCTTGTTGTTTTATTGCATTAGACAACTACGAATCTAACACTACTACGAATCGGGTTTGTAGCGGTGTTGTATGGATTCGTGTAGCGGCGCGAAAGAACGAGGTCTGTCGCTACAGTATTTTTTATTTTTAATGGCGGGTCGTATAGTAATCTGTCTTTAAAAGTATATTATTAGTGACGGACAACGTTACGGTCCGCAACTATAAATCTGGTCTATTTTTAAAGGCAGGCTACATTGTGGTCCGTTGCTATTTTTGCTTTCTCGGCTCAATAACCTCTCCCACCACTGGTGTAATATAAATAGTCACCTAGGTCACCAACTGACGGTCACTCCGGGAAAAAATAAAAAACACTCAGCCACCGCTCCCTCCCACTCTCCCTTCCTCCGCCGACCACCTCTCTCTCTCTCCCCCCTCCTCCTATTATCTCGCGCATGCGCCACCTCCTATTTTTTTGCTCGGCGGCGTCATCCCGTCCTCAGTTCGTTCGTGCAAATGGATTCCGCAGAGATCATGGGATATGGCGCCATGGCGGCATATATGGAGGGGATCCGTTGTCATCGGGACGATTTTCCGCGCCACCATTGCGAACTGCTGCCCCCCCCCCCGCGGTAGAGCGTGCGCATGCTCAGCTGATCGACCCGCAGCCCGTAATCCATTGGCGCCGTTGCCGGACCCCATGCACGTACTGGTATACGTACGCATTTTTTTAAACAGTATACGTACGCGTTGGTATTGTTGAAAACAAAAGAGCACAAACAAATGTACATGTTGTATTTTGCGTCAATTAAAAAAAACAATGTAGTATGTGCTGTATGTGTTGTGCAACATAGGAGAAAAGATAAATAGTCTTGCGTATATACACAGATGGCCTGACATAATATAAAGATAACTTTCATCGTCACGTTGCAGATCTACCTCTTTCCAAAACCCTAACAATATTGGTTGGTTATATTCGGTCAAAAAAATATTGTTGGTTATGGTTTTGCACTTTCCAAAAAATGGAAAAAAAATAATGGTGAATTGGTGACCTATTACCTCCTAGGTAATACACCAATAAATAGATAGTACCATAGGAGTACTTACAAACAAGATAACGTATCGTATAAGAACCATGTTCGTGTGAGAACTTTAATCTAGGTCACATGATATTGATCCAAGGGGCGCATAGGGAGACGTGGGAGAGAAATTTACAAAAGTATGATTAAGTGTACGGTGATTTTACAAATCCCCTCCCACCTGAATTCATAGGATACGTTGCCTACAAACAAACATATGTTGATTCCTCCAACACTACAAAGATCTGACAACAGTACTTCTTTTTGTTTATAAATTAATAATAATGAAAATTGGTAGAGACCTCCCATCCCAACTTCCTCAAAAAAAAATATCTACTGTAAAATATCAACAAACCAAACCATAAACAGGTTATATCCCAATATTATGGTGCTGACAAAAAGTAAATTCATTTCGAATGATGGCAGAAGAGGAGATAAGGAATCGCCACAAGTTACAAAAAATCATGTGTGCACTGTTTACACTCAAGAATCTTCTAGGTTACAAAACTACATGTTGCATAAGTTCCCCAGCACTATTGATTTCTCTGCGGCACGTCATCCACGAATCTACGGAACTGCTTAGCAAGTTCTTGGTAAAACAAGACATCTGACGGCTTTATTCTGTTGATTGCCAGCTTGAAATGCCGGATTCCCACTTCTGGAATGTTAAGGTTCTCCTGTTTGAGGTGTAACAGTTTATCAGTGACATTTGCAACCATCCAGTAAAATAAAGATGGACACTTTACCAGAATGTGGAGGAATGAGTATCTTACATCAAGCGCAGCAACAGCAGCTTCTCTGCACACAAGCTTTATGTCAGCTCCGGTGTAGCCTTCTGTGTGTTTGGCAAGTTCACTGAGATTCACGTCAGTACTGCACGGCATGCTGCGCGTATGAATCCGGAAAATGTCTTCACGGTCACATTCATCTGGTGGCTGCACATCGAGCAGCCTATCAAATCGACCTGATTCATTTATGTCATACATAATGTTAGAAACTAAGAAGCATTACAATTGTAACTCGAGGAACACAAACAATAAAATATAAATGTATAGATGGAATAATTGGATAACTAACCTGGTCTCAAAAGTGCATGATCAATTTTGTCAGGACGATTCAGTAGCTGCAATAACAGTTACACCAATTCTCTGGTCCAAACCTGTTTCAGTGATTGTAAATTATGCATGATCAAAACTTGGAGACCAATCTAAGCATGTGGATAGCAGTACAACTGGAGATACAAGATAATCTGTTAATAAACATATTTCAATATGACTGAAAAGAGCAAAGAGCTCAAACTCCACTAACGACTATAAGGCCACTGCCTCACATCCGACAACTACCATTCTTAGTCACTAGTTCTGGTCATGCCTTCATTATATTCACTTATTTATGAAAATAGCTGAAATTACAAGATAAAGATAAGCTAGTATTCTTAGAATTTACCAATTTAGATCATAGGTACAATTCTGGAAAAGGAATAAACAATATAACGAGACAAATAACAGAACCTAACGAATCTTGTAAGACAACAAACAAGTAATTAACCAGAAACATCATTCTCCAAGATATATGATACTTAGTTCCTATACGATCACGAGCATAAAGCACTTTGGTGCCTTGCAATATTGATAACAAAATAAGGTGACCAATATGTAGCCTGAAGTAATTATTATCAAATTTCTGGACAAAATAAAGGATTAAAAAAGGAACTCCCTGGTGAAGTATCAAAGCTCACCATCCATTTCCACAAGTAACTGACTGAGTACCCTATCAGCAACAGATGTGCCATCATTTTCACAGCCACGAGTTATTGCAAGCCCATCTATTTCGTCAAAAAATAATATTGCTGGTGCATTAGCTCTTGCCTTTGCAAACAGCAATCTTACTGCTTTCTCAGAGTCACCAACCCATTTGCTGAAAAGTTCAGGACCTTTAACCGCAAGGAAGTTCAATTTCGCTTCAGAAGCTACAGCACGAGCCATTAATGTCTTGCTGCAGCCTGGTGGACCAATCATTAACAATCCTCTGGGGGGTTTGATCCCTAGGCGTTTAAATGATTCTGGGCATTTCTGCGGCCATTCGATGGCTTCAACTAACTGCTTCTTGACTCTAGCTTGGCCACCAACATCTTGCCACCGTACCTTTGGAAGCTCAAGCATTACCTGTACAGGGCATGATTGAGGCATTGATATTGTTCTTCGACATGTACATGCATAGATATAAGAGATATAGAGTGAAGTCAACAGTTACATCCTTGCAGATGGATAGAAGTGATACCTCTCGCATTGCACTTGGTCTAACCTTCATTTTAGCTTTCTCAAAGTCCTCTGCAATCACTAACAGTAGCTTCCCATCTCTCCCGCCAATCAATTCACTACTTTCTGTAATACTACCCTTGGTGCAAGGGAAATCCACTGACGACATGGACAATTCTGAGAGTGAGGATGATAACAAGTTAATTTGATCCCCCAAGTGACAAGGGCTCTCTCGATAGTTGTCTTTGTCCCTGCTAGTATCACGACTGTCAAGCCATTGAGTTGAATTTTCTTTTAAGCTGATGTAACGACGAAGAGCGCTCAATGCAGCTTCATTACACAGTGCCGCTAGATCAGCACCCACAAATCCATGGGTGGCCTGAGCAAGAGACTCAAGCTCCTCACCAGCGAGTGAGTGGTGAACGCCAATTAGAAGATGGTGAAGTATGTCCAGCCTTTGTCCAGGAGACGGTACTCCTGCATGCCAGTTGAGGACAACAATGCTGATCACCTTTGTTTTAAAATAGCACTTATCAACTAAACATGTGATGCATCATTAGAATCAATGACACTTTTAAATTAATATCATCTATAAGCACATGACTAACCTTAGTTACAGAAAATAGCCATTAAAAATAACACAATGTAACCAGTAACCACTGATTAGGGATGAACAGTGGAAACATTGCTTATAAATACTAGGCAACACTAAGTGACTAATGTAGTCCATAAGCAAAATAGTAGCAAGCATTAACATAGAAAGCATAGAAAACATCAAAGCTTTTTATCATGAAGATACACGAATGAAATTGCAGCATTCTACCTATTTCAATTTCTCGATCCAATCTTCCAGGACGCCGCAATGCAGGATCAATACTGTCAGGCCGATTTGTAGCAGCGATCAAGAGAACACGTTCTTTAGGCCCTATCTCATCCATCAGTTTTAACAGAGTGGCTACCATTCTAATAGATAACTCCTCACCCCCATCCTTCCTTGCTGGAGCAATTGCATCCAATTCGTCAATAAATATCTAAAAAGAATGGAGACACATGACATGAATACATAATGCTTATATATGTTAAAAAATAATGGGCTATATAAATCGTTAGTTGGCACAGAAAATACTTCCATATATAGTACTGCAAGTGTTGCTAACTAAATAACTCTACCATAACATTTTATAATAAGAGAAAGGATAAAGTCCATCTTAATCCCTCAAAGTATAACTAAAGTCTGGATAACCCCCTGAACTACAATTTAAGCCTAAGGCCATGCAATTTGGTTCATTTTACCCCTAACACAATTTATCATTTTTGTTTCTTCACACATAAGTGAAGTATTAAAGTAAAATTTTATAGGGTGTTAGCACACATTGTAAGGCCTGTTAGGAAATACATCATGATTTTTATCATTATCTTGATAGAGAATGCCATTTAATAGTATATTGATTCATGTAATAAATAAATGTAAGAAAAATAATGATAAAAAATTAATAATAGAATTTCTGACATGCTACCATCCTATGAAATTTTGACTTAATACTCCACTTGTGCATGGAAAAACAAAAAAAGCAAGTTCTATTAAGGGGTAAATTGAACTAAATACTACTATTTTGGTGGGTAAACTGAGCCAAACAATAGTTTAAGGGGTTATCCAAACTTTGGCTATACTTGAGGGGAGTAATTTGGACTTTTTTCTAAGAGAGAAATAACCTATCAATGTTTTCACAAACTGATGTGAGATGTTATGGAGAGAATGGACGTACCCTCGCTACATGTTAGTGACAGAAAAAGAGTAGGTGGAGAAACATTTATTGAGAGGTAGACATGTCCACTTTTTTATTAGTCAAGGACTTTAGCCATGGATCCAAATATACACCTTTAAAACTTATAGCTGGCTAAACTTTAGCCAAAAGATCCAAACAGGGCCTTACTTGCCAAATGCCACAGTTTCTATGCTGAATATGCAGGGCAGGTATTATTAAACAGATGATGTTCCAATAGATTGTTCTTTTGCCATTCCAGTATTCCATGTAATACATGGCGAGAAACAATATAATGAATTGTTAGTTAGTCTTTAGAGAGGTAAGTTTAGTAGGTTTTATAACTTAAGTAGGTTTTCATGTGCAGTTGCACAACAGATTAACAGTTCAAGAATAAAAAAGGTGTGTTTTAGAAGAAGATCTAACCACTGCAGGGGCAGCTTGCTTAGCTGAATTGAAAACATCAAATAGCGTTTGCTCACTTTCACCCATATATTGACTTATGATCTCTGGTCCATTAATTGTAAAAAGGTTGGCTCCTGCATCATGGGCACATAAAGCAGCAAGAGAGGTTTTTCCTGTTCCAGGTGGACCATAAAGAAGAACACCTTTGTACCTGAAAACAATTAACATATTACAGACTGAAAGGATCAATACTGCAGCAGGGTACAGGGGACGAATGTACAAGGCCAAGCTATACCTTGTCACGTCAATGTGATCAGCCAGTGAAAAGGAAATGATTTCCTTTATGGTTGCTGACTCTTTAGATAACCCACCGAGCATGGAAGCATAACTGGAATCTTCACTTCTTTTATTGTCAACCATGGAGGATTCTAGTGGCAAACCTGGTTTATCTGAGCCAAGCTTATCTGGAGAGGCTGAAGCAGAGAGATGCACTTTTGTGGTCCGGTCAACAACGAATGAAACCGGGGCATCTCTGATTTTAGAAGTCTCCACATTATTCAGTGTATTGCCTTTGTCATACAAAACCTCCATGCTAGAACTATCTGGTTCTGCTCCAATTACCACAAATAAAGACAATTCACCGCACATTAAGAGAGGAACATAGTTCCCCTTCAACAAATGTCTACCACTGAGCCACCGTAATGCAGAAGTCTGCAGCAATTCATTAATTTTCTCATCTGCTAATGCCGAACATGCAGTGGTTGGATCCAAGCATGATGAAGAGCCATTTTTGGATGCAAAATCATGTGATACACTCCTACGAACTGGAGTTAAGGGAATCTTCTTAGGTGATTCCATAACGACACCCTTTCTTGCAGAATGACAGTCAGACACTGGTTCCATGCCACTGGAGGGTCCAATCTTAGGTGGAACTAGGGCAAGGAAAACTTCCTTACATTTTATTACTCGCAAAATATCATCATCTTCCATTTCGTTTTGGGCGTGAGATGTATGTAGAGGATTAATAAACAATGATTGACCTGCTGAAGGGTATCCCAGGGTACAAGCAAGGTCCCAGGAGAGCTTGATGCCATTCTTTTGAACCTGGTAAGACGATCCAATAGAAACATTCAGTTTGTTATTCTCAAGATCAGACATCAAGTGATGAAAAATATAAAAGGAATACCTCTTGTGAGGGGAAAACAGTGGCAACCACAAAACTTCTCCCGGCTTCACCATAAAGGAGATCATAATCAACATCAAGATCAAAGAATCTGCTGCATTCCTCAAATAAATCATCTAATGGAAACCCATCTAATCGGTCACAACTTGAAGAGATCAGTGATACCTATTAAAAAATACAACATATCAGCTAAATAATTAAAAAAAACATGGGCCACAGTAAACCTGCAATCTTTTGATTCACTGAACTTATGAGAATCATGTGTTCCATTTCACAATGAAAATATAATAGCCACGTCAGCATTTTAATTAGGTACATTAACAGTACAAAAATTGGTGGACTGCATCCAGGAATTACAGCTAATTGCTAAGATGAAATCAAACTGAAGCTCAGAAGACTGGTATAATCTTTAGTGGCCTTGTGATAAATTGAACCTCCGAACCACAATACAAAAACCAAATTTGGGCTCAACCTGTAATTCATTGATGTGATTTATAAGAACAACATTGCACGCGAATTAGTAGCATTCAATTGAAAAGAAATTACTGCACAAAGATAAATAGAACACCATTGACTCTAAGCAGTCGAAGATAAACTCACTACGAACAGCAAACTGAACTAGTGCTAGTTGCAACAATGGAGGTTCCAATTCGCAGAATTTCAGAAAGAGGCAAACAAGGCTGAAGTGCGAAAGGAGTAGGAGCTTACGGAGACGAGGCACCCAGGCCGCAGCCCAGCGCCGACCATGGCGGGCTCGGAGAGCCAGAGCTTCGCGCAGCTGGCGCCCCTGGGTCCCACATCGGCGATGGTCCCCGTAAAGCAGCCGGCGCCGCCTCGGGGCACGAGCGCGGGGAACCGCGCTGAGGCGGTGGCAGAGATGGATGCGATGTCCAGGCTGCTGCTGCCGCCTAGGCCGTCTTCGGAGTCACGCGAGCGAGAGGATGGGGTGCTGGGGGACGGTTGGGGTGATGCTGACGGTCGCTTCTTCTTGCCCTTGGGAGGCATGGCGGCGACTCCTCTGGAGGTTTAAGTAAGGTTTAAGAACTTTGAGCTCTGTGTCCCGGAGGATGGTGAGCACGGAAGCAATAGGAGGCGCTTAGAGAGCCAACCTGCCGGACCTGGGAAGCGGGGCGGGACAGGAGGCGGCGAAAGGTAACGGCGGCGCGGGAGGGCGGCGGCGTAGCTCAAACAATTGATGCTTCCACGGCTGGAGGCCAACTACGGAATCGTTTCAAAAGAAAAAAAAATAAGCAACCAGCCGTGACTACGGAATTATATGTAATCACTACTCAAATCGTGAACAGTTGATTTTACGGTGCAAAACATGAAAGGGTAGATCACTAAATCGTGAACCGTTGATTTTATACAGAATCATGATCACTATTTTTTGTGTTGTATGTGCCTCGATGGAAGAAATTTGTAGGAGTTTCTACCAAGAAAATCAAATTCACTTCAATGTCTCAAACATAGGATCAAACAGTTTCTTTAAGGTGTGTTTGATAGAGTGTTAAGCTGAGATCTTTCCCGACATTACAGCATAGCTGGCATGGAATATTATTTGTTTGGATCAATTAATATTATGTAGTGAGTTATTTATTATAAATTGTAGTTTTGGTTGAAAGGATGAATTTGTATGTAATCGAGGCCAGTCTTAGTGTATGGTTTTATTTTACAATTTTTAAGAGTGTCACATAAGTAAAAGAGGTTTGGTTTGATAGATGAAATAGTCTCTCTCAATGCACAATTTCTTTGTCGCGATTTCATAGACATAACATAACATTAAATTCTTATATTAAAATTGGTCGAAATAAGTTGATACGGAACTCTTGTGCTCTCAATATACTTTTAATTGAGTTTCATACATATGAAATAGTATCGTATGAGTTTTATCCTAATGAAACTTATTTTATTTCTTTCATACTAATTATCTTGTCATGTCAAGCAATTTAGTTGATGTGACATCTTATTTAATATAAATAAAACTTCAACTGAGAATGATCCTATCTTTTCATCAGGAGTATTAATGAAGGTACCTACTCACTCCTCGCTTCTCTAACTAAATACACCTTTCAACCTCATTTTATCTAGTTTGTTCCTACCAAATATAACAAGGAAAAAAAAGTTGCACTCTACTTAGTGCTTCACAATGATAAATAATAAATTGTCTCGTGAAATATCTGTATTTTGGAAATCTTGTATTGACATCCTTTTATATGCTTTGAATATATCTGATCGTGGCATACTATCACAACATTTTTAAGAATAACCACCGTGAGTAAGGGAAAAAAATGCAGCATAACTTAGATGTATAATCTTTTGTGATCTTTAATTATGCGCCCTTAATTTTGAGAAAGCATTTGTCCTTATGGTCATCTCATTAGGCTATCTCCAACCATGAAGGAGAGCCTTTTTCCATAATGAGTGTGAACAGTTGCTCAAGATCGCCACCAATAAGTGTGTATCTCCAATGGTGGATCGAAAATGGGTGGAGCAGACGGTGGGCACGGCGGCCGGCGGACGGAGTGGATCTCCGGCGAAGTGAAGCACAGCCGACGAGGTGGATCTTGTGCGAGGCGTTGGATGCGGCCGGCGAGGGTGGAGCTCGGCCGTGGCCGGCGGGTGGAGCGGTGGTTGCTCGGTGGCCGGTAGAGGTGGATCTCGGTGGCGAGGCGGACGGTTCGGGTGGCCGACGCTGCCGGACGGGGTGGATCCGGGCGGGGCGAAGGATTCTACGGCCGATGACGAGCTCCGGTGGGGCGAGGGCGGCGAGCTCGGGCGGGGATACGAGCGGCGAAGGCGCGACCAGGAGGGAGCTCGGCTACTGGGTAGCTTGGGTGCTGCTTCACAAATGGGGATCCAGTTTGAATGCATCGTTGAAGAAGGATTTTGAGATTTTTAGATCTATTTTAGAGATGGATTACCATATAGATGACCCGTTGGAGATAACCTTAGCTGCCAAGAAAAGATAACAAAGAAAATCTAAAAAAAACGGAGAAAAAAATACTTTTCGCATTATCTTTCTGTCCCCTACTCCCCGCCAACCCGATGGGCCATTCCCATCCGCTGGAAGCCTGTGAAAACTGCGCTCCCGCCGCGGCCATGGCTGCCACTGCTCTCCTTCGCCTCCTCTCCCTCTGCCCACGGACACCCCAAGATACGAGGCCCAGGTCCTTCCTGCCCCTCCACGCACGGTCCGTGCGCCGCGGCCGGCTTTCTGCAGCCCGCTGCGCGTCATCGCCCACGCCGCCGCCGCCGCCGTCGCTCGACCTCCCGCTCCTCCCGTTCCAGCCCGCAGAGGTAAGGTAGCCGCGTTTGTGGGGATTTGTATGTGATATTTTGTATGTGCATGTATAGTTGTTCAGTTCTAGGTGACACGAATGTCGCAGCCTACCATTGCCGACGTTGATTGTTTGGGAAGGCGAGCGATCCACTACTCAAGTGAAATTAAATAATTAATGTGTTCGTATGGTTCTTGAAAGAACAAGACTTTGCTACAGAGTAAGCTGGGCTCTGGAGCAAGTGCTTCAATGATTCCGGGTGGGCTTTTATTGGAAAAAATCTGTGAGGCAGTCTTTCTTTCTTGCGATAGAAAAATAACTCCTGGGGAATTGGATCTGTCTGAATTGAAAAAAAGGGAAGATTTCAAACATTCGAAATTTGCACTTTTCATTTTTCCACGAAAACCTGGTTGGCACTATAGACGGTTAACTATAAGTCTACAATGAGATATTCAGATATGCAAGCACCTGACGCGAGGGTCATGTGAATCACCTCAATATTTGTATGTTCGAGATTATAAATTGATGCTAATTTACTGGTTGAATTGGTTACCTTAGAGTTTTTGTCTACCACTGGCGAGATGCTATCTAGATCTGCTGAAAATACTGCCTGCGATCAGCATGTGACCACTCTCTTTTCAGCAACCATTGTTTTTTCTGTGATGAAAGACGTTTGTGTAGTTGAGAAAATTAATAACACTATTGCAGTTGGTGACTCAGTTTGCCTTTATCTGGCTGCTTCCTTTTGCAATGATTTACGATTGTTTACCAACTTAGGAGACTAGTTGTGGATTCCATTAATCAAATATGAACAAATTCTGATCTATGAATTTGTGTTCTGTATTTTTGTTCTATCCCTGATTCTCCTGTCACCATATAATATTTCTGAATTCCTACCACAAAAATTCTGCATTTTCTAGTATAGGAAAAGCAGAAAAGATTGTTTCTATCAGCTATTCTTCATCATGCTTATAAGCTTCACTTTTCATATCAGTTAAATATACTGGGTGCTGCTAAGATAATTAAAATGTTATAGGTGCTGATACCATCTGAATCCAAGACTCTACACTTGTATGAAGCAAGATATATAGCATTGCTAGAGGAGGTAATTACCATTTTTTCCGTCCTTGACACTTAATTGTGTATGTATACAATTTTCAGTTTGTACAATTCAATTCAATCTCTTCCACTTATATACCCTTCAACTATGGATGCTTGAAACCACAATGTAGTAGTATTAAATTGAAAGCATGTAACTTTACTAGGCAATAACTTTTTTGCCATCCTACCGGAAAAAATGGTATCCTTTACTCTTTACTAGTATGGTATCCTTAATGGTTATTTTTCAATTGAGTGATTTTTGTATTGTTTATCTTTCAAATTTATTTGAAATATCTTTGAGATTAATTAACAGATAATTGCTGGCCCATATTTGAGTGATATGGTGATTTTCACGTGGAAGGTGCATAAATAGTCCTAAAAATTACAGTTTAGGGGGATGAGATGAGAACAGTATGGACGTGATTTTGTATAAAATACAAGATCTGCACATTTATTTTCTTAGATAGTGACAATCCAAACCATAAGTGTTGTGCGAGACAACGTTGTTATTGATGTATTTCTTATATTTACTCAACAGGCCATGTACAAGAGGAAAAACTCTTTTGTGCACTTTGTGCTTGATCCAGTTGTAGATAGCTCTCCTAAAGCTTCATTTGCTGTGAGATATGGTTGCTTGGTCCATATAGAAAGTGTAAGTTCTTTATATGGCACCTTTCCTAAATTTCCTAACAAGATACAAAATTGGCATCTTTTTTTTAACATTGTGTATTAATGGTTTGTCTTTAGTGTAGGTTCAAAAGCTGGAGATTGGAGCATTAGTGTCAATTAGAGGCGTATGTCGTGTGAATATTTTGAACCTTTTGCAGGCAAGCTCATATAAGCTTGTTTATTAAGTCAAATTATGAGGATGATTTTCTACTGATTCAAGTATTCTGACATGAAAAAGTACAAAGTGGAACCCTTGATTTGCATCTCTCTCTGTCAATCCAGATGGAACCCTACTTTTGTGGCGCTGTTTCTCCAATAGTTGACGAGCCTTGTGAGGGTGTTGAATTAAGCACAAGAATTTCCAAGCTAAGAGAATCTATGCATAGTTTACACAGCCTACAAATGAAATTGAAGGTTAAGTCGCCATCTTAATCCGTGTAGCAATATATATACAGATGTTGTTTTTCTTAGTCTTCTGATATTTCAGCACATCAATATTCAGGTACCTGAGGACGAACCACTGCAAACTAACATCAGGGCCTCTCTACTGTGGTCTGAGAAAGAAATTTTCGATGAGTGTAACAAATCTTTTATCCCAGGTTTTCCAGAACGTCTATCCTTTGCTGCGTACCAATCAGTTTCAGGTGACAGATTCACTCCAATGTATTATCTTTTTTTTTTCGTTTTGAAAAATAAACTCAATGTATTATCTCATACATCAAAACTTAACCATGAGCATTAATGCATGGATGCATAGTAATCTGACTTTGAAGCTACACACTTCAGGTATGTCAGATGCGGAACTTCTCACCTTGCAAGAAAACAAGATACAAGCAATGGATTCAACAAACACTCTTGAAAGGCTAAACAACGGCATCGTGTATGTAGAACATAATATTGGAATGATAGCCGCAAGGCTTGCTATCCAGAATATATGATCCTTTGTGCCATTGCTTAGTCCATATGCAATTATCATCAGTGGACGCATATGATCTAATTCATTCCCATTATGCTAACTCGAGCTGCTTAAAGACTGGATTCAATTCTTCTCCAACTTCTCAAAAAAAAAGAAAAAGTCTCCACATTCTTGACTACCTACAGATAGGGGAATAAAGACTGCAGCATAATATGAAGCTTTTGATGGGTGGGGACGTGGGGTATATAAAAACAGACTTGAGCAATTATCAAACAATCATTCCAGCATACACAATTCAAAACAACTGTTTAATGAGGTAAAAGATATAACCTTTGATCAAATACAAAAAAAAAACTACAAGTTTGACCTTTGTAAGGAACAAGTGTAATGTGGAAATAGGATTACTACTCTGTCTATCTGACAGGGCTACGGCTGTTAGTACTGGATTCAATTTGATAATGTAAATGCTAGTGCAAATAGTTTTCTTTTGTTTTCCTTTTGTCAAATCAGAAACATAAAAATAAAATTTGTGTACCTCGGTTTGTGCTTTCACACGACCTGATTCTTTTATTCTCATTACGTTGATCTGATCGCTAACACGCAACATAAGAGCCAATCTTGGATTTTGTGGCAAATTCTTAATGGGAAGGAAAGGAGCTTAGCCGTAACATATCCGGCCATAAAAAAATAGCGTATCTCGAATATAAAAAATGATTCAATTCGTAGTCACAATTGGTTTCGTGGTGTAGTTGGTTATCACGTCAGTCTAACACACTGAAGGTCTCCGGTTCGAGTCCGGGCGAAGCCATGATTTTGAGTTTTCGGCTTCCTTTTCTTTCTGGCATACGCGCCGTTTTGCTACAACCCAGGCCCGGCCCGGCGAAATTTTAGGCCTGCTAAGATCCAACTTTGAGGCGAGCAGTCCATAGGCCAACTTTGGCAAACTCAGTACGAAACTCCGCCACGGCAACTTCTAGCACCACTCTGGCACTCCACTCTTCGGTCTACTCCCACTCCCGTGCCCCCGGACGGACCAATCGCCACATAGCCAGCGAGAGGAAGATAGGTAGGCCCATATCAGAGATCATTCTTTTTTTCCCCTGTTTCCACGTCCTTTTGGGCACACAAGTGTGAGCAAGGAGATGTGGAATTTTCACTTTAACTAAACCATACTATTAGATAAATAAGGGGTTAAGTGTGTAAGAGCTTTCGAGAGACGAAAACTATATAAAACCAACAAAATGAAAAATAAGGAGTCATGTTTTGTATAAATGAAAGCACAATTTAATTTTTATGTAGTGAATACTTCACGTCTTCACTGGTCCTGTTTCATTTTCTTAATATAATATATATGGCCGGTATCTAGCATAATCAGGACCTCCAGTTTTACCCAATGGTCCCTCCGCCAATCGGCCCAATCAGAGTCTTCCTCTAACCTCGTTGTTTCTTTTTGTTTAAATTACTGTTGGCCACTTAGCCACTCATGCATAATCGTGTCTGAACGGGTCGGGTCAAGTGGGCCCACCCAAAGTACGAAAAAAATAATGGTCCAAATCTGACATGAAACGAAATTGATTCATGCTAGGCACAAGGGTTTGTGTCGTGTTTGGGCTGAAGCCTTAGCTCATCATGTGGCACGGGCATGGTCCGTTTACAAGCCGACACGGAAAAGCCCGCTATTAGTCCGATAAGACACAATCTGTTAAGAAGCACGACACGCATAGCTAACTAACGTAGTCAACGGACCAACTCGTGTAGGAGCAAAGACAAATCCTAACTTCTTCCTAAACGTTGTGTCGCCTCTAGTTTCCACTTCTTCCCCAAAGTTGACTACTTCTTCGATGTAAGGCGCCGCCTCCCTCATCGTGCACCCGAGCCCCACCGCCACCTCTTTCTCCACACGGTAGAGCCCTGTCGCGCCCCCTTTTTGGCGCGGCCGAGCCCCACTACCACATCTTTCTCACGTGTCCGCGCTCCACCGCCACCACTTTCTTCGCTCAATCAAGCCCCCCCCCCCTCCCTTCTCTTTCTTTGCATGGTCGAGCACTGGTCGCCGCCTCCTCTATCATGCTCGGCAAGGTGAAGGGCATCGACGTTCCACGTTGGGGGTGATGGCCATCTATCATCACATGGTGTTGAGGGAAGGGCGAGGATAAGGCCTTCGTGCTTGAATAATCTAGCAGACCTATCGAGCTGGCTCGACACAACTAGCTTAATTTGTGTCATGTTGTGGGCCTACAAGCGAGCACGTGGGCTAGCACGACACGATCCAAAATACATTACATGGTATATCAGTATGAATCTAAATGGGATGGGCCTTTTGTGCTCGTGTCGGGCGGTCCATTTGGATAGGCATGATGGGATACAAATTGTGCGTCCTTTCCGGCTCCGCTCACTTCATGTTTGGACATCATCCTTGGTCGGTCTACGGGCACGTGTTCTTCATCGTCAATGGGCCTCTTTTTGATAATCTTCTTCACTTGAGACACATGTTACCCGTGCAATCTTACAATGGAAAGACGTAAAAGTTATTTTCTCCACTTTTTGAATGCTTGTCTTTTTTTGTGCCACTCTATTGTATTTGTATCGTTCTAAAATCACAACCCTGAATCGTACACAAGAGCATGCCCAACGGTCCATTAAACATCGAACAATTACATGAGTGTCCTTACATTCAACCTAAATTCTGATGATTGGGGCCCCTTTTGAGACTGCAAAATTGGACCTACTTTTACCTAAATTGTTCCACGACTGCACTGTTTTGATGAGAAAAAGTTATAGTTTTGCCATCAAAATGGAGGCAATGCATAGCTTGGGTGAAAGTAGGCTCAAATTTGTAAAGTCTCAAGTAGAAATCCAAAATCAGAATTGGACTTGGAAATGACGGTGGTTTACAAATGCACAAATAGAAATTGTTTCCCCTCGTAGGCGCAGTGTGAGTGCACCGAACTGCCTAGTTATTCCTTATGCACCATCCTTCAACATCAATATAGCAGTATCCTGCTATATTTACGAGTGCTAGGGGGTCGCTAAGTAATCTCGTGATCAAAAACTAAATTGGTGGCCAATAATCGTAGCAGCCAACTCATACATAAGCAGTGATTCATCACCGCAATAAAAATACGCCAAATTTTTTCGTGACCCGACAGCTGAGCATGTGAGCTAGCACGACACGGTCCAAAATGCATTATGTCCGATGTACGCTCGAATCTAAATGGGACGGACCTTTTGTGATCGTGTCGGGCGGACCGTTTGGACATGACTACTCACAACAATGAGCATGATGTGATACAAACTTTGTGTCCTTGCCGGCTCTTCTCATTTCATGTTTGGACATCACCCTTCGTCTAGGTCTACGGACGTGTGTTCTTGATCGGTGGGCCTCTTTTTGATAATCGTTCTTTTCTTGGGACACACATTACACATGCAACGGTACCATGGAAAGACAAACAAATCTTATTTTCTTTGCTTAGTTTTTGGTGCCACTCCATGGTGTTTGTGTCATTCACAAATCATAACCCTGAATCTTACTCAAGAGCATGCCCGAACTGTCCATTAGACATGGGACAATTACATGCTGTCCTTACTTTGAATATTAATTTTGATTTTGGACCTCATTTTGAGACTACAAAATTGAACCTGTTTTTACCTAACTTGTTGCTGGTTACCATATTTTGATAAGAAAAATTATTGTTTTGCCATCAAAATTGAGGCAATGCACAACTTGGTGAAAACAGAGGTTCAATTTTACAAAGTCTCACGAAGAGCACCAAAATCAGAATTGGACTTGAAAATGAGGGTAAATGCAAATGCTCCAATAGACATTGTTTTCCCTCACAGGTGTGGTGTGAGCGTGCCGAACTGCTAAGTTATTCCTTATGCACCATCCTTCCATACCAATATAGCAGTATACATCTACATTTATGAGTGTTAGGGGCTGCTAAGTAATCTCGAGATCCAAAACAAAATTTGACGGCCAATAATCATACTAGCCAACTCATACATAATCTTCTTCTATTGGGACACACATTACCCGTGCAACCTTTCAATGGAAAGACAAAAATGTTATTTTCTCCTGCTTTAGAAAATGCAAATGCTCCAATAGACAATGTTTTCCCTCACGGGTGTGGTGTGAGCGTGCCGAACTGCTAAGTTATTCCTTATGCACCATCCTTCCACACCAATATAGCAGTATACTTCTAATTTATGAGTGTTAGGGCTGCTAAGTAATCTCGTGATCCAAAACAAAATTTGACGGCCAATAATCATACTAGCCAACTCATACATAATCTTCTTCTATTGGGACACACATTACCTGTGCAACCTTTCAATGGAAAGACAAAAATGTTATTTTCTCCTGCTTTAGATAGAATGTTTGTTTTTTTTTGTGCCACTCCATGGTGTTTGTATCATTCTCAAGTCATAACAATGAATCGTCGTACATGAGAGCATGCCCCAACGGTCCATTTGACATAAAAAAATTACATGAGTGTCCTTACTTTCAACCTTAATTCTGATGATTTGGGACCTCTATGGAGATTGTAAAATTGTACCTACTTTTACCTAAATTGTTCCACGGTTACCCCTATTTTGTTGAGAAAAATTACAGTTTTGCCATCAAAATGGAGGCAATGCATAACTTGGGTGAAAGTAGGCTCAACTTTGCAAAGTCTTAAGAGGAGGTCCAAAATCAGAATTGGACTTTGAAATGAGGGTAGTTTTCAAATTCCTGTATAGACATTGTTTCCCCCTCATAGGCGCGGCGTGAGAGCGTCGAACTGCCTAGTTATTACTTATACACCATCCTTCCACACTAGTATAGCAGTATCCTTCTACATTTAGGAGTGCTAGGGGGTCGCTATGTAATCTCCTGATCGAAAACTAAATTGACGGCCAATAATCGTACTAGCCAACTCATGCATAGGCAGTGATTCATCTCACCGTAATAAAAATATGCCAAAACTTTTTGCTAGGCAAGAAGAGATTGATTGTACTTGGATACAGACAGCTCACTGGTTACGTATCTACTAGATATACGGTAGTGCTGTCGAGTAACCGCAAAATCTCTATGGTCCGTGTTTGGCTCCCCGCCAAAAACGTGATACCAGCGCCTCGCAAAAGTTTGAAATACGACTTTTTGGTAAGTGCGCCAAATCCAACGTATCTCGAGCCAAAATTTTACGCCTTCTTTGTAAAAACCCGCAAAACCTAGCATATTTGGACATGGAGAGGAGATAGAATTCCGGATGAATTTTCACTTTAACTAAACCATACTAGTACATAAATAAGGGGTTCGGTATGTAAGAGCTTCCGCAAAAATATATAAGACCAGCAAAAAGAAAAATAAGGAGCCATGTTTTATATTGTTGAAAGCGCAATTTTATTTTCATGTAGTGAATATGTTACGTCTTTGCTGGTCCTGTTTTCATTTTCTTAATATTATATACATGGCTGGTATCTAGCATAATCAGCAGTGTTACCCAATGGTCCCTCCGCCAATCGGCCCAATCAGAACATTTCTGTAACTTAGTTGTTTTTTTGTTTGTTTGAATTACTGTTGGCCACTTAGGCACTCACGCATAGTCCTATCCGAACGGCTCGGGCCAAGTGGGCCCATCCAAAGTACGAAAAAATCACAGTTCAAATCCGACATGACACGAAACTGATTCGTGCTGGGCACAAGGATTTGTGCTGTGCTTGGGGTGAAGCCTTGCCCTGTCACGTGGCACGGGCATGGCTGGTTTACAAGACGGCATGGAAAAATCCGCTATTAGCCTGATAAGGCACAACCTGTTAAGAAGCATGACACGCATGGCTAACTAACGTAGTCGGCGGACCAACTCGTGTAGGAGCAAAGACAAATCCTAATTTCTTCCTGAACGTTGTGTCGCCTCCAGTTTCCACTTCTTCCCCAAAGTCGACTACATCTTCGATGTGAGGCGCCGCCTGCTTCTTCATCGTGCACCCGAGCCCCGCCGCCACCTCTTTCTCCACACGGTAGAGCCCTGTCGCGCCCTTTTTTGGCGCGGTCGAGCCCCACTACCACATCTTTCTCACGTGTCTGCGCTCCATCGCCACCACTTTCTTCGCTCAATCAAGCCCCCCCCTTCCCTTCTCTTTCTTTGCATGGTCGAGCCGGGTCGCCGCCTCCTCTATCATGCTGGCAAGGTGAAGAGCATCGACGTTCCACGTTGGGGGAGATGGCCATCTATCGTCACATGGTGTTGAGGGAAGGGCGAGGACAAGGCCTTCGTGCTTGAATAATCTAGAAGACCTTTCGAGCTGGCTCGACACGACTAGCTTAATTTGTGTCATGTTGTGGGCCTACAGCTGAGCACGTGGGTTAGCACGACACGATCCCAAATACATTACATGGTATATCAGTCTGAATCTAAATGGGACGGGCCTTTTGTGCTCGTGTCGGGCGGCCCGTTTGGATAGGACTACTCACAACAACGTGCATGATGGGATACAAATTGTGCGTCCTTTCCGGCTCCGCTCACTTCATGTTTGGACATCATCCTTGGTCGGTCTACGGGCATGTGTTCTTCATCGTCAATGGGCCTCTTTTTGATAATCTTCTTCACTTGAGACACACGTTACCCGTGCAATCTTACAATGGAAAGACGTAAAAGTTATTTTCTCCACTTTTTGAATGCTTGTCTTTTTTTGTGCCACTCTATTGTATTTGTATCGTTCTAAAATCACAACCCTAAATCGTACACAGGAGCATGCCCAACGGTCCATTAAACATCGAACAATTACATGAGTGTCCTTACATTCAACCTAAATTCTGATGATTGGGGCCTCTTTTGAGACTGCAAAATTGGATCTACTTTTACCTAAATTGTTTCACGGCTGCCCTGTTTTGATGAGAAAAAGTTATAGTTTCGCCATCAAAATGGAGGCAATGCATAGCTTGGGTGAAAGTAGGCTCAAATTTGTAAAGTCTCAAGTAGAGATCCAAAATCAGAATTGGACTTGGAAATGACGGTGGTTTACAAATGCACAAATAGAAATTATTTCCCCCTCGTAGGCGCAGTGTGAGTGCACCGAACTGCCTAGTTATTCCTTATGCACCATCCTTCAACATCAATATAGCAGTATCCTGCTATATTTACGAGTGCTAGGGGGTCGCTAAGTAATCTCGTGATCAAAAACTAAATTGGTGGCCAATAATCGTAGCAGCAAACTCATACATAAGCAGTGATTCATCACCGCAATAAAAATACGCCAAATTTTTTCATAACCCGACAACCGAGCATGTGAGCTAGCATGACACGGTCCAAAATGCATTATGTCCGATGTACGCCCGAATCTAAATGGGACAGACCTTTTGTGATCGTGTCGGGCGGACCGTTTGGACATGACTACTCACAACAACGAGCATGATATGATACAAACTTTGTGTCCTTGCCGGCTCTTCTCATTTCATGTTTGGACATCACCCTTCGTCTAGGTCTACAGACCTGTGTTCTGGATCGGTGGGCCTCTTTTTGATAATCATTCTTTTCTTGTGACACACATTACCCATGCAACGGTACCATGGAAAGACAAAAAAATATTATTTTCTTTGCTTAGTTTTTTGGTGCCACTCCATGGTGTTTGTGTCATTCACAAATCATAACCCTGAATCTTACTCAAGAGCATGCCCGAACTGTCCATTAGACATGGGACAATTACATGTTGTCCTCACTGTGAACGTTAATTTTGATTTTGGACCTCATTTTGAGACTACAAAATTGAACCTGTTTTTACCTAACTTGTTGCCGGTTACCATATTTTGATAAGAAAAATTATTGTTTTGCCATCAAAATTGAGGCAATGCACAACTTGGTGAAAACAGAGGTTCAATTTTACAAAGTCTCACGAAGAGCACCAAAATCAGAATTGTACTTGAAAATGAGGGTAAATGCAAATGCTCCAATAGACATTGTTTTCCCTCACAGGTGTGGTGTGAGCGTGCCGAACTGCTAAGTTATTCCTTATGCACCATCCTTCAACACACCAATATAGCAGTATACTTCTACATTTATGAGTGTTAGGGGCTGCTAAGTAATCTCGTGATCCAAAACAAAATTTGACGGCCAATAATCGTACTAGCCAACTCATACATAATCTTCTTCTCTTGGGACACACATTACCCGTGCAACCTTTCAATGGAAAGACAAAAATGTTATTTTCTCCTACTTTAGATAGAATGTTTGTTTTTTTGTGCCACTCCATGGTGTTTGTATCATTCTCAAGTCACAACTATGAAACGTCGTACATGAGAGCATGCTCCAACGGTCCATTTGACATCAAAAAATTACATGAGTGTCCTTACTTTCAACCTTAATTCTGATGATTTGGGGCCTCTATCGAGATTGTAAAATTGTACCTACTTTTACGTAAATTGTTCCACGGTTACCCCTATTTTGATGAGAAAAATTACAGTTTTGCCATCGAAATGGAGGCAATGCATAACTTGGGTGAAAGTAGGCTCAACTTTGCAAAGTCTCGAGAGGAGGTCCAAAATCAGAATTGGACTTTGAAATGAGGGTAGTTTTCAAATTCCCGTATAGACATTGTTTCCCCCTCATAGGCGCGGCGTGAGAGCGTCGAACTGCCAAGTTATTACTTATACACCATCCTTCCACACTAGTATAGCAGTATCCTTCTACATTTAGGAGTTCTAGGGGTCGCTATGTAATCTCCTGACCGAAAACTAAATTGACGGCCAATAATCGTACTAGCCAACTCATGCATAGGCAGTGATTCATCTCACCATAATAAATATATGCCAAAACTTTTTGCTAGGCAAGAAGAGATTGATTGTATTGGATACGAGACAGCTCATTGGTTACGTATCTACTAGATATACGGTAGTGCTCTCGAGTAACCGCAAAATCTCTATGGTCCGTGTTTGGCTCCCCGCCAAAAACGTGATACCGACGCCTCGCAAAAGTTTGAAATACGACTTTTTGGTAAGTGCGCCAAATCCAACGTATCTCGGGCCAAAATTTTACGCCTTCTTCATAAAAACCCGGAAAACCTAGCATGTTTGGACATGGAGAGGAGATAGAATTCCTGATGAATTTTCACTTTAACTAAACCATACTAGGCACTAGGCACTTAGGGACATGAATTTTCACTTTTTGTTTGTTTGAATTACTGTTGGCCACTTAGGCACTCGGGCATAGTCCTATCCGAACGGCTCGGGCCAAGTGGGCCCATCCAAAGTACGAAAAAAAATCACAGTTCAAATCGACATGACACGAAACTGATTTGTGCTTGGGCACAAGGCTTTGTGCTTGTGCTTGGGGTGAAGCGTTGGCCGGTCACGTGGCACGGGCATGGCTGGTTTACAAGCGGACATGGAAAAGCCTGCTATTAGCCTGATAAGCACAACCTATTAAGAAGCACGACACGCATTGCCGGTTGACGTAGTCAAACATACCAACTCGTGTAGGAGCAAACACAAATCCTAGCTTCTTCCCGAACGCGTCGCCTCCCATTGCCGCTTCTGCTCCAAAGCCG
Source organism: Chloris gayana (assembly GCA_031894775.1). Taxonomy (NCBI): domain Eukaryota; kingdom Viridiplantae; phylum Streptophyta; class Magnoliopsida; order Poales; family Poaceae; genus Chloris; species Chloris gayana. The sequence continues at coordinate 880 of JAUNZO010004695.1, read as the reverse complement.
ACTACTTCTTTGATGCCCGGCGCCGCCTCCTTCTTCGTCGTGCACTTGCCGCTTCTGCTCCAAAGCCGACTACTTCTTTGATGCCCGGCGCCGCCTCCTTCTTCGTCGTGCACCCAAGCCCCGCCGCCACCTCTTTCTCCACGCGACGAGCCCTGTCGCGCCCCTTTCTTTTGGCACGATCGAGCCCCACCACCACATCTTTGTCATATGTTTGGGTTCCACCGCCACCACTTTCTCCGCTCAATCAAGCCCTCCCCCCCCCCCCTCTCTTATTCTATGCATGGTCGCCGCCTCCTCTATCAGGCTGGCAAGGTGAAGAGCATCGACATTCCACATTGGCTGAGACGGCCATGTATTGTCATGTCGTATTGAGGGAAGGACAAGGACAAGGCCTTCGTGCTTCAGCAATCTAACCGACCTAACGAGCTGGCCCGACATGACTAGCTTAATTCATGTCATGTCATGCCTACAACTGAGTATGTGGGCTAGCCCGACACGATCCAAAATACATTACATGACATGTCGGTCTGAATCTAAATGGGACGGGCCTTTTGTGCTCATGTGGGGTGGCCCGTTTAGATAGTACTACTCACAACAACCTTCGTGATGGGATACAAATTGTGTGTTCTTTACGGCTCCGCTCACTTCATGTTTGGACATTGAAGATGCAACTAGCCCCTAGTGGATTTTGGTGATTAATGACAAAGAATTAAAACTTCTAATGTGATCTTAAGTGAATGTGCAGGATGTCAAAAGTGTTTTACCCACATTGTGAGATAGTGTACCCCTCATATAAAAGATGGAACAAGTACTCAAAAGCAAGAGCTAAAAGAATAGATTTATGAATTTTTTAATATATGTATGCCAAACTATCAAGAGG